>ML812808.1:70204-90963 GCA_009831015.1 Picea engelmannii
ATTTTAAACTATTTTTTTTTTGAAAAATTATTATAATAAATAAAATAAAACCCAATTTAAAAAAATAAATAAAATAGTCAATAATATATATGTTAAAAAGAATAAAAAAAACATATTTAAAAAAGAGAAAATGATTTAAAGATAAATAAATTAAAAAACATTAAAAGATATAAATGAATTAAAACTAAAACTAAAGTTGAATCTATGGTTTGATAAAGAATTAGAGGATAAAAAAAAATTAAGATATTATAAGGAGGTGGTTAACCCTAACCTTGAAGATCAAAAGTATCTCTCTATTTTGACTAGCGTAAAGAAGAGAATCAATATTGCTAAAATAAGAACTAATTCTCATGAGGTGCACAGTGAAACTAGGCGTTGGGTGATCCCCAAAACACCATAGTAAGAAAGAATTTGTCACCTTTGTGACACCAAGAGAGTTGAAGATGAAAAACACTTCCTCCTAGAATGCCCTATGTATACCCAAATTAGATCCCAATTTCAAAATATTTGTCACATTATCGACCTTCCTACCTTCTAAGTCATCAAAATTTTAGTGATCTTGGAATGCTTCTCTTAATGCTTTTCAAGCATCGAAATAACGTTTTAAAGAAATCCAAGTAATATCTTATTTTTCTTAAGGTTCAATGGACCAATTTTTGTCTCAGTGGACGTTAACCATCATCAACATCATCATTTATTTTTCTTTTACTTTCTCTTGTTTTCTTATTTTTTAATACAAAAATGGGTTTTTAATTTGTTATTTTTTATTTTTTTTTTGGGTTTTCTTTTATTTATTTTAGTCTTTTTATAATATTATTTATTTATTTAAAATGATAGTTTTTATAAAAACAATATATTGTGTTGTTTGATTGACTTTAAAAAAGCTTTTGACATAGTGCCCAGGACAAACCTTTGGAATAGGTTAGAAGGGCTAAAAGTTTATTTTGAGTTTAGAGAAGTTGTGGTAAGGTTGTATGAGAACGTTATTGCCAAGTTTAAGAACATTGAGGGCTGGTCGGAAGAAATAAACTATAATATAGGAGTTAAGCAAGGTTGTCCCATGTCCCCTATCATTTTTGGCATATACATTAACAAGTTGGAAGGTTGTTTGGAATAAGTAGGTTGTGTCCACCCAACTCTCACTAGTATAGTAATCATCCTTCTTATTTACATCGATGACATTTTTCAGATGGCAAGGAATCCCCATGATCTCAATAATCAACTAAAAATCATCAAGGACTTCTGCTCTTGTACGAGTATGACCGTTAACACTAACAAAACAAAGATTATGATAATTAAATCCAAAAATTTCACTTACATTAATTTTGTGTATGACAAAAACAACATGGAGGAAATGAATTCATACGAATATCTCGGGATTGATCTTCGTCACAAGCTTAATTGGAACTATAGCACACTACAAGGAAAACACCTTGTAGCGGAGGTTTTTACGGAACCTCCATGAAAATTTTATTCTTTATATGTTTATAGCAGAGGTTTTTAGTTGAGGTGGGCAGCTAGAGGTTTTTGAAAAAAAATTACACCGATGCACCTAAATTGTTACAATGCACTAGTGTTCTCACAAACATAATGCCTCGATGCTTAAAAAGTACAGTGCATCGATAACCATTATTAATATAAAATGTTAACTTATCATTTTTTATTTTATAAAAAAAAAAATGCACAACGATACTCCGCGATAACCTAAGAGCACCAGTGTGTATATAAAGAACACACTAGATCAAGTTAGAATGATTGGTTATTCAATAAAAACATTTAATTTAAAAAATCATAAACCTTTCACAGTGCAGTTAAAAACCCCTACATCCTCGGTGTGTCTACAATAGTGGTGCACCGAAAAACAATAATGGTGCATTTAATAGTACTATAGCCTCGATTTTTTTAATATTTACTCAAAAATCCATACGGTGTGTTACTAATACTTAATGCACCGGTGTGTCTCTATATATGGTGCACCTCTTTAGGATAAAATAAAAAAATCGTACCAGTGTGTTTAGTTACAAAGAACACTCTAATGTGTCTTACTATCATATGCACCACGAAAGGGTAAATTAAAAAAAAATTTAAAAATTACCAAACCAAAATTTATTATCACATTTCCTTCTATGTTTCCAACCTATGACACAAGCACCATTTCTCACCTTCCTTCTATGGCCGCCATGTTTGTTGTGCTCTACAATGTTGTTTCCTCGGTGCCCTTGTAGATTCCATATATTTTCCAATTTTGGAAAGAAGTTGAAAGTTTCATTTTTCCTCTACAGGCCAACCACATCTCCTTGGGTGAGAAGAGATTGGGTAAACTATTTGTTACCTCCTTATTTTAATTTTCATCAGATTAAAATTTAAAATTGGCCTTAAATTTGGCATTTTTTTCATTTTTTTTAAATTATGCATGGAGTGCATCATGCAGTCGGCTCGCCCTAAACCGTGATCCATGTTATGAATTTACATGAAGCATTTCACACAATGCGTTTGGTGAATTATTCATAAGCATTGCTAGCAGTGCATATAAAATTACACAATGTGTCGCTAAAGACTAAGCACGGTGCACCAAAATGAGCTTGTGCATTACCAGTGCCTTTGTCTTACAAGAGGCATTGTCTTCGCAAAAATCTCACCGGTGTGTTATGAAATCTTAAGCGCACCTCACATATAATAATTAACATATTAGTGCATTTAATTATTAACGTAGCACCGGTGCACCATACAACATGGAGCATCGTGAAAATTGCTAGTATGAATCATCGAACTTATCAGTGCAACTTTACGGTGCATATTGGTGTGTTTAATGAAGAATGTAGCACCGGTGCACCAAAAAACATAGAGCACCATGGACGGTGCTTGTTTTCTGATAAAGTGCATTATTCAGGGTGTGTGTTATTTATTAACAATGCACCATCTACTTTACCACATTGTTTTTTGCAAATAGAAATTAATTTCAATTTTTTATAAATACAAAATGGTTATATTATATATATGTATGTGTTTTATAATTTCAATTTGTTTAATCTATATATGTGCCTGAAAACAATTGTATGTGAATCATAAATGACAATGACGAGCACAGGAGCGGGAGAGCAACAACAAATCAACACGTATAGCTTTGTACATGAATGGGAGGACAAAAGAAAAACAATTTGATTGACAAACTACAAATGCAAACCTACACAATTAAATTTTAAGGAGATTTTTCTTTGCGGAGGCAAAAACATAGGTCACCTTTTTATCCAAAAATGATCTTTTAAAGACTTTGGTTAAGTTTATGCATGAGTTGATTCACCACTTAGGAATTAAGGAGAAGAAGAAGCTTTTAATGAGATAATGTTGCAGCCATCATAAAGAATACATAACAGAAAGTAAACATTAAGAACAACGAACCATAATGCCAAGATTTTTAACAGAGTTCGGCAAGGTTGCCTATGTTTCTGGGCCTTTGTCTCAGTGGGGGAGGCTTTCTTATTAATCTTCAATGCTTCTAAAGTACATCATAAATGCATCAAATGGATTACAAACTAGTCTATCTATGTTCTGCTTGACCTCAAGAATCCAACACAACTGACGGCATTGAAAAAGACTGAGCGTAGCTCCCGGAAATGGCCTCCAAAGTCCGCTTCCTCGATGGCTTCCCTGCATAAAAATGGCTTAAGCTTCCAAACTCTTCAACATTCTATTGTTTTTGAACCTTCCTAGACTGTCAAAAACCTATGGTTTATATAGATTCTGATTTGGGGGTCGAAATCCAACTTCCCCCCAACTTGTTGGCCTCAGATTGGGCTCAGATCCCCTCTAGAGGGCCAAAAATCAGTAAAAATCAGTTAAAAATCCACTAAAATAAGGTCAAAACCCAAAATTTGGCAAAAAAATATGATTAGACCCCCAGTTAGGGCGTGTGCCCCCCTTTTGTGGTCATATGAGCGCCATGTGGCCTAGTGCCCAAGGGGTGCACCTCCCTTAGCTGGAAAAGGTGCTTAAGTTTACATTTCTAAAAAGTGGGCTTTTTTTCTAAAGTACTAATTCGCCCTTTGTGGCTAGCTCATTGTGCTTAAGTCATTTGAAGAGGCAGGTCATGGGATCAAATCCCATGGAGTCCAACAACATAAATTTGACCTTTTTAAGGCCTTGACCATAGTGACATGTGGCACCCTTGGATTGGACCATGTGTCAGCCCATGGTTGGCCAATCTTTTGCCACATGGACTATCAAAACTTTGACACTTGTCATCATGAACCCTTGCCACTTGTCATGACCTAGTGATACCACATGTCATCACCTGATGGCTTCCACTTGTCATAATCTGAAGCTACCACGTGTCACATGATGAAGATGCCACTTGACCCTTTCACTTTTCGCAAGAGAAGACCAAATTTTCTAACTATCATAACTTTCTCATACGACGCCCGTTTTTTGATCCGTTTGCGTCGCCAGAAATCTTGTGTTGGACATACTGTCATTGATGTATTGTCATTTATGTCAATAGTTGATGATGCACATGAAGCTCGAAAGGGAAAACGCAGTTCATAAACGTGATCGGGATCGAAATCCCCACAGGACAAACCAGGACCGTTGGATACGCAAGCGCTAGATCAAGGGCAGTGACTGATTGCGGAGCACAAAGGGAGAATTAAACTACACGTTATTTCCAATCCCGTGATTAGTCTAGATCATCATATCTCATCGACTCAAATATCAATGATTGTGGTTGATCCACCAACAATCGCACAACTTCAAATTGAGGAGATTGGGCAACGAATTAAACCACGCGCAAGTTACGGTTCCACAATCCACACAGACCATCGATGGTCACCCGCCAATAGATCTACGGTTAGCATCAATTTAACTACCAAGGCCAAAGCCCCAGAGTCACGAACCCCCATCAACCGTCGGATCTAGAAAACCCCTCGACCGTTGATCTATTTAGAGAGCGCCAAGGTAGCAGTGGTCAACTTTGGCGCTGACCACTTCGGGAGAAAATGGTTGAGAACAAGTAAGATCACCTGAAGGCTAAAGTCCCAAATTAAATGAGGACCATTAGATCTGAAGAACACTTCGAGAGATATCAGGACCATCAGATCATGTTTAGTGGAAGGATAGAGTAAGCCACAAATGTCCCGAAATAGATGCAAGTCATCTGATCTGAGGAAACACTTAGGGAGATATCCTGACCTTCAAATCAAGGAAAGTAGAAGGATAGGATAAGCAAGGCCAAAGGCTCGAGATCCCGAATAGTCGAATTCCCAACATTCGTTGGATCGTGTTAAGCCTTTTCGGGTTAAAGAATGACCATTGGATGAACTCAAGTTACACGAGGTTTACACTTCGGGGAATCTCACTTCAAGAGAATTGGGAAGTGA
Organism: Picea engelmannii; assembly: GCA_009831015.1. Lineage (NCBI taxonomy): Eukaryota > Viridiplantae > Streptophyta > Pinopsida > Pinales > Pinaceae > Picea > Picea engelmannii. The sequence continues at coordinate 75,577 of ML812808.1, forward strand.
AGAAATTGAATTACCCGAAGTCCCGAAGTGGACATGAGTCGTCCGATTAAATGAACACTTCGGGAAGTATCCTGAGCGTTAGATCAAGGAGAAGAACATGTGCCATATGAAGAGATCTACATCAGCAAGGACACATGGCGTAATCAGATGATGACAAGTGTCAAAGTATCATAGGTACTTTATGCATACGTAAGCCACGAATATACGTGACATGTGGCAGCCACTCAGTTAGTGCCATGTCAACAAGTGACATCAGCAAGTTACGTCACTCCGGGAGTTTTCACTTCGAAAGTTTCGCCACTAGCAAACACCCGAAGTCCTGAAGACCGAAGTCTCGAAGTGGACATGAGTTGTCCGATATGAAGAACACTTTGGGAGCGTTCTCAACTGTTGATCAAGTACAGTGGAAGGATAGCATAAGTGGAAGTGTCAACCAACAGCGAAAGGGCTCCACCGTTTTATGACTTATTCAGCAGGTGATCACTCCGGAGGAAATTGGCGCAGTGATTATCCGAACCCCCGAACTCCTGAAATAAACGTGAACTGTTCACGCATCTGGAGATTAAGTCATGATCGTCGATTTGTTCGAAACCTCTGGACAAGCCAGGATTTTTCGACTAATGGAAGAACAAATGTTGACCGTCCGATCTGTTTTAGTGGAATCTGATTCAGGAGATTTGAAAGGTTACAAAGCCCTGACGTCCCGAAGGACGAAGTACCAAAGAACACGGTCCCAACACTGGACATATGGGGGCTAAAAGGAAAAGGGTGAAATAAAAGACAGTGCTTAAATTAATAAGCATGTGGTTGTGCGCCTATGGTCACATGTAAATGGGTTGAACGAAGTGCCTCTGCAGAACTCGATTTCTGCAATATTTGCAGAGATATGGAATCGAGTTAAAAAGAAATCGATCCATACCTGTGATCGATTTATGAAAAATAGGTCAGATGGTTGTTAAAATGATGTGTGGTTATGAAAAATCATGTTAATGATTGCGTTACTTAAAACAAGGGTTATGTAATATTAAATGAACAAACATGTTGTTTATGAAGAGTTGTGTTGAAAAGTTTAAAGGCTTATAAATATGTTGAGATGTGAATTAGAAAGTGTGTCTGTCAATGTCTTATTAAAGATTAAGAACAGAAGGAGACAGAGAAGTAGTTATGCAATCCAGTGTTTAATATAGAAGACCATGATTGGACTATATATCCTATTTCCATATTGATGAACATAAGGTGGCAGGGAGGTGCAAGGGCAAGTTGGAACTTGCAAGGGAGTAAGTGTTTCCTTGTCAGTTGTAGCTGACTAAATAGGGGGTTGTAACCTCCTACCAGTTGGAGTTGCTGAACAAGGATGTGGGTGCATCATTATTAGTGGGTGTTGATCTAAAGAGGAAGAACATCTTCCTTCTATTGTAACTTGTAAAACAAAATTTTGCAATTAATAGAAAAGTGTTTGTGGTTTTCCCAATTGGGTTCCACGATAAAATATTGTGTTCAAATTTTGTTTGCATTGACAAAAGTAAAAATATGATCAAATTATTGTGTCACTGATTCACCCCCCCCCCCTCAGTGACAGGATCTGATCCTTCAATTGGTATCAAAGAGAGGTTTCTTCACTAAAAGTTTAAATCACTTGAAGAGAAATATACATCAGAATGGATCAGCAGTTGAAGATGTCATTAAAAGTCCCCCTATTTGATGGTGAAGATTATGTCTTTTGGAGTGTTAGAATGAAAATCTATTTAATGTCCATTGGATTGGAAGTATGGACATTAGTTGAAAAAGGATATGATGTTCCAAAATTCACTCCCATAGAAGCAAAAGACAAGAAGAAATTTTGGGAACATGCAAATGCTTTAAACACACTACAAGTTGGATTGGGTAAGAAGATCCTTGCTAAAGTACTAAACTGTAAAAATGCAAAACAACTCTGGGATAAATTGGAAACTATATATGTAGGAGATTCCAAGGTAAAGAGGGCCAAACTTCAAACTCTCAAAGTACAATATGAAAATCTAAAAATGAAGGATGAAGAAAATATCTCAGAGTACTTCGAAAAAGTTGATAATATTGTTAATGCAATCAGTGGTTTGGGAGTAGAAGTGTCAAACAATGAGTTAGTTGAAAAGATACTAAGAACACTACCTATGCTATATAATCCTAAAGTGTCCACTCTTGAAGATAAAGAGAAACTAGATGAACTCACCATGGATGAATTGTATGGAATCCTCATAGCCTATGAGTTAAGATTAGGTCATGAGAACATCCCAAAAGGAGAGGCATCCTTCAAGGTGCTCAAGAAAAAAAAAATTAGAAGCAAAAACCTCAATCTAGCCATCATGAAGAATCTGATGTAGAAGAAGCCAATTTTATTAAAAAACTTCAGAAAGGATTAGGGAGCTACAAAGGCAAGTTGTCTTTCAAATGTTTTAATTGTGGAAAAGTTGGCCACTTTGCAACCAAGTGTCCCTATCCCAAGGAAGACCCTGATGATGAAGAAGACACAAATAAACAATACAAGAAGAAGGGAAAACCCCACTATAAGAAAAAGTACTACAAAGGGAAAAATATTTTTTACTCAAAAAAAGAAAACAACAGTTCATCAGAATCTAGTGACAATGATGATGATGAAGTCCTTTTTCTAGGCATTGAAGAGTCTAATGAGATAGAAGAAATTGAGCATGAGGAAAATTCAAAAGATGAAGCAGAGGTTAATATGGAAGAAGAACTTATCAGTGCCTTGGATGAATTAAGAAGATACAAAAACAGATATAGACACCTGAAAATTTTTGTAGTTGAACAAAAAGAAAAACATGAATAGATAGAAAAAGAGACGGAAAAACTCATGAGCAACCTGAAAAACCAAATCCTAGAAGCAAATAGGATGGAAAAAAGTCTGGAAAACTATCTTAAAGAGAAACAAATAGCCTGTGAAAGAATGGAGGCAGAATTGGTTCACCTAAGAAAAGAGCTTGATGCAAAACTTATCCAAACAAGATATGAAAATAGCTCTAAAATCTTAGATAAGATTTTAACCACACAAAGGGATTCAAGTAACAAAAATGGAGTAGGTTATTCTCAAGAAGAAAACCAAGCTAACTCAAAATCTCATGCAGTTTCTCTCCTTAGTACATTCAAGAAGAAAGATGAAGAAAAGACAAGCAATGATCAGAACTCCGGAGGACTACCTCCACCCATCAAGAAGGAATATAAGACAACACCAAATAAGGTTTATCAAAACAAGTATCCACACATTTTCTTTGGTTATTGCTTTGCATGCTCTAATTTTGGACACAAAGCTTTGAATTGTAGAGCATATGGAAGGAAAAACTTTAGGGTTAAGAACTATAACCTTAAAGATAACCAAACAATAGATCAAGTTAAGAGTAGAAATTATAATTCCTTTGCACCTTTACAAGAAGGGAACTTATAATGCTTCAGATGTCATAATTATGGACATAAAGCGAGTAATTGCATATTAATGGAAGTCTCGGATAAACCAAAGTTCATTAGAGAGCAAAAGAAGCTTTTGAAAGAAAAAACATCAAAAGAGGAATGTCTTATTGCCTTGAAATCCCAAGATAAAGAAGATCTATGGTATGTTGACAGTGGTTTCTCAAAACATATGACAGGAAATAAGGACAAGTTTTTGAACTTAAAGAAACAAAAGGGTAAAGTTACATTTGGTGACAATGCTTCAGGTAACATACTTGGGAAAGGCATTGAATTTGGGAAAAGAATACTCAACATCAAAACCTTTAGAGCTTGTTCACACCGACCTCTGTGGACCTACAAGGACCAAGAGTTTGCAAGGAGAGTCCTACTTTTTGTTATTCATTGATGATTTTACTAGAATGGATTGGGTATGTTTTCTCAAGGAAAAATCAGAAGCACTTAACAAATTCAAAGCTTTTAAGACCCTTGTTGAAAATGAAACAGAGACAAAAATCAAATGTCTTAGATCAGACAATGGTGGTGAGTTCACCTCAAAAGAGTTTGACCTCTTTTGTGAAACTCGTGGAATAAAAAAAAATTCTCTGCTGCCAGAACACCTCAGCAAAATGGGATTGTTGAGAGAAGGAATAGAACAGTCCAGGATGCTACAAGGACTATGCTCAATGAAGCAAGATTATCTGATGGATATTGGAGGGAGGCTGTAGGAACATCAATATACATATTAAACATAGGTAAGCTCGGGATTAATAGTAATAATAATCCTTATGAACTATGGTTTGGGAGAACTCCTTCAGAAAAATACTTCAAGGTCTTTGGAAGTAAGTGTTACATCAAAAGGCTTGATGAGAATCTTAGAAATTTGATGCTAGATCTGATGAAGGTATCTTTCTTGGATATGCTTCTACCAAGAAAGCATACAAATGCTACAATCTTAGATTACATAAGATTGTTGAGAGTGCAGATGTTAAGGTGGATGACTTAAAAAAAATAAAGATCAAATATCAAGAGACTATACTTGACAATGAAGATGAAGACAATGATGAGTTAGTTGGTACACAAGTAGAAGAAGTAGAAGAGAATAAAGAAAAATATGACATGACTCCAAAATTCGATAATTTCATACAAGAAGATTATTCATTACCCAACAAATGGAAATTAATAGAAGAATATTCTCAAGACAAGGATAAAGAAACTTTTGGTGCACATAATAGTGACGTTGACGACGAATCTTCAACAGTAGAACAACAAGAAGAATTGAGTGATGATTATCTCATAAATTTTTCAATCCTATTTTAATGGTACACTGAAACTCCTTCTCAAAGAAAAATTAAAAACAAAGAAAGGAAAGATAATTTAGGGAAGAGCTAAAATTCATTCATGTTGATGCTCCTATGAGAATTGAAGCACATAAAAACAAATAGGATCATCGAAAGCATCATGGTTTAATAGAATAACTCTATGCAGGATCCGACATAGTTTATTGCGGGTCTTTATCTACCCAAGAACAATGCAGGTTATGTATTGGTCTCAGAATGGTTACAAGTGGACACAACCCTAAATGGAAGTTACTATGTGAGCAAGAAATTGAATGAATGGAAAATTATGCAACAATGAGGTGATGATGAGAATAGATTAAGTACAAATATGAAAATGAAAACACTGAACGATGTAGTTCGCTTGAAGAAACATGGAATGTGCTTTGAAGTAGCAGGTTATAAGAACATAGTGTTGTCATGGCATTCAGAAACAGAGAATGACTTGGACAATGTGTTGTAGTCTCATACGGTGTATTCTTGGCAAAATCTAAGGTAGATCACATGCTAGCACCTGATGAGGAAGTAAAGGCCTTAAGAAAATGACAGCTTTAAATACCCATGCACAGCATACTTGAATTAAGGATTCAGCAAGCGTGAACATCGATGACACTTGGCAGTAGATTTGGGATGAGAAAGACGGAGCACGAGAGGTTGGGTTTGAATCAGGTAATGCGGTTAATACGATCTGTTGAAATAGGCAATCTGATTTCCACACCTTTCAATCGTTTTCAATCAATCGGTGAAGTGTGGAAATTTGTGGGAAGGATAGCTCAACCCGTGACAAAAAAATTACAGTAAAAAGTTACCATCCAGAGTCGCAGAATCTTTGGATGTGAGAATCTTTGGATGTGGAGATGATTTTGAGCATCCCAAAACAGCAGTAAATTTGATCTTGTTAAAGTTGAGGCACGTACGCACATTGTGGGCACATTCGGTCAGGTTTGTGGGAGGCCCATCAAATAGGGAGATTTGGGGGCTATGCTCTACAAGACTTTTAGCAACATTTTAATTGGGTAGATGTTGGGATTGATTGGGTAGCTAGTAGGATAGAGGCACCTACCCAGGCTTGTCAAAGAGAGTGAAGGGGGTTATTTTTTACAAGATCTAGAGCAACAGTTAACAGTGTAGATGTTGGGATTAAAGCGCTGGTGTAGTTGTCAATTTTATGAGAAGTTTGTCAAATATGGTGAATTGGGGTTTTGTTTTACAAGAGTTAGAGCTACATTTAAATACTGTAGATCTTGGGATTAAGGCACTTGTGGAGGATAGTCAAATAGAGAGATTTGGGGTCTATGCTCTACAACAACTAGAGCAACATTTTATAATATAGATATTGGGATTGAGGCATTTACATGGCATATTTGGTCAAGTTTGTACAAGAGTTAGAGCATACTTGGGGCTATGTTGTACAAGAGTTAAAGCAACATTTTAATGGTGTATATGTTGTGATTAAGGTAGTTACATGGCATATTTAGGGCTATGTTGTACGAGAGTTAGAGAAACATTTTAATGGTGTACATGTTGGGATTAAGGCAGCTACATCGCATATTTGGACAAGTGTGATAGGCTCATCAAACAGGCATTTTAATGGTGTACATGTTGAGATTAAGGCAGCTACATAGCATATTTGGACAAGTGTGAGAGGCTTATCAAATGGGGTGACTTGGGGGCTATACTTTACAAGACCTAGAGAAATATCATGGAACATTCATTCAAGTTTGTGGGAGACTCATCAAATAGGATGGCTTTGGGGTTGTGCTCTACAAGAGTTAGAACAACATTTTAATGGTATAAATGTTGAGATTAAGGTATCTACATGGCACATTCAATCAATTTTGAAGGAGGCTCGTGAAATAGGGTTACTTGGGGACTATTCTCTACAAGAGTTAGACCAACATTTAATGTTGTAGATGTTGGGATATTGAGGCACTTAAATGGCACTTTCAATGAAGTTTGTGTGAGGCTTGTCCAATAGGATGACTTCGGTGCTATGCTTTATCAGAGATAGACCAACATTTTAATGGTGTAGATGTTGGGATTGAAGCACCTACATGGTACATTCAATCAAAATAGGGTGAAGTGGGGGATTTGCTCGACTGGAGCTAGAGAAACATTTTAATGGTGTAGATGTTGGGATACATAGGTAACTTGGGAGCTTTATGTCTCCAAGAGCTATACCAACATTTTAATGGTGTAGATGTTGGGATTGAGGCACCTACCTAGCACATTCAATGAAGTTTGTATGAGGTTCGTCAAATAGGGTGGCGTGGGAGTTATGTTCTACAAGAGATAAACCAACTTTTTAATGGTGTAGATGTTGGGATTGAGGCACCTACATGGCACATTCAATTAAAATAGAGCGACTTGGGGGGCTCTATTTTTTTTAAAAACTAAAAAAAGTAGGAAGCTTCTATTATATCACAAAATATAATTAAAAAAAGTAGATAACAGGGGAATCTTCCTCGAAGGGAAACCAGACCCATAAACCTTGTTCATCATATCCACAATTTTCAAGGTTACAATTTTTGCCAAAGTTCCAAATATGAGGCATGAACACAGTTCCAGAGATAAGATAAAAATAGGGTCATTAACATATTGACCAAAAACAAGACAAAAAGGACCAAAAACCTCGGACTAGAAAAAGCCTATTGTATGTCTGACGCACGCTTCATCTCTCTCCTGGATGTCCCAAAGAGGCTCCATGCTTATTGCTTGGCTTTCCTTCTGGCTACCTTCCAGCGAGGAGTTGACTCTGCCCAGGGTTGCTCTTCTTCTTCATCGACTAGAATTGGACATTGAAGAGATCCTGGTGGAGACTCGATTTCTGGTCTTTTCTCTTGTTGCATTGGACACTGCTCCAACTGGTTGACCCTGAACTTGATACCATATTGGGATCTGCAGAAAAGTTTGAACTTTCCCTCCAGAATCTGAATAGCTTGGAGGATCTCTGAATTCTCCTGACGAGTTTTGTTAAATGCCTGAGCCACCAATGCTTTGACCATCCAATAAGCTTCCACCATCTTGAAATACCTAGTATCTCTAGTCTGTGGGTTAGCTGGGTCGATCACCCACTTGGTCGTCTCCTTGGTTATCTCATCCTTGACAGTCCTCCTACTCTGGGCTAAGATACAGTCCTCAATAACGTTCATCGCCTGAATTTCTTCCATCGCACTATGGACCCATAAACACTCCTCCACGACTCTAGCTTCCTTCTTAGCTCTGGAGAGGCGTCATTGGCCTCTTGATGATGATGCTTCATTGTCGTGTCACCGACCCTGATCCCTCTTGTTCTTCTTGTTCCATCGATGCACCATTCTTTCCCCTAATCTGAGAATCGACCAAAAGAGGAGCAAGATGGAAATACTAGAGTAGCTCAGAATGTGATGCCTATACATTCGTCCCTCATATTTATGGCTAGAAACCCCAATATTAAAGATACTGGAATGGTACTTTGCTCACGAGAGTCGATGTTTGTTTATACATATTATTAACTACTATGAAGGCTCGGGATTTGATTAGAATAATTACCACCAAACTTGAGCCGTCGAGAGTGCTTGCAGCGTGTGACTGCTCCTACCACTGATAACAATATCTCCCTTTCGTACTTGCTTCTCTAGTCCTCGCTTCGACAAAACATCTCTTCATCATGGATTTAACGCTGAATCGGTTGATCCTCTACCAGCCTCTCGATGTTTTCATTATCGTTAACCATAAGTGGGTCCTCATTTTCGCACATGGATCCAACTTGTCGCTTATCCTCTCGTTCTATATCATGTTGTGGACCCCCTTCATGGAGGGGCGTCCGTCGTTGTACCTGCAGTCACTGTCTCATGCCATTTGTCCTCCTTACTTACATCATGGTGTCAACCCTAAATCTAAGTTTCCCTTTTGGCTAGCTCGATCACTTCTCTCCATGCAGTCAGATCTGGATGGCAACTTCGATGGATCTGCTCTTCCATCCTTCCTGGCAGTGGGTCCCTTGGGCACCAAATTCAATACCTTTCCTTCATTGTGATGTCGAGGTTAGCCATGCAATCGGCCACCTCATTTTCCTTCCTTTTGGTCTAATTGGGGACAATGGATGCTAGAGAGGTTACCATACCCCCCAGAACTGAGAGGCCATGGCTTAACTGCTAATTCTTAGAGATATTATCTATTGTAACCCCGTTCAAGATTTTTTTCAAACCTCTAATGACTAGTTGAGAGTCACCCTCTACCTCCAAGGCGAAAAATCCACACTATTTGGCTATCGCTATGATTCGTCGCAGGCCTACCAGCTCTTCTGCATTGTTCATTTTAATTCCCAAGTTGGACGCATAGAGGAGAAGAATTTCTCCTTTGTGGTCTCTAAAGACTCCTCCTACTCCTGCCAGACCAGGATTTCCTTTGGACCTGCCATCGAAGTTTAACTTTATAAAATTGTCCTAGGGGGAGTCTAGTGTTCCTGAATCTACTTTCTCCCCACCTTCAAATCCAATGAATTCTTATTGAGGCACGAACCAAGATTCCAGTTGTTGAGGATGGATGCTTCAAATGCTTCCAGCTGGAGGGCTTAGGATGACTAGGAAATTACCCGAATGGATTCCTTCACATTTTCGTTGATGATTTCCCAAATTTGGTTTTTGGTAAGGGAGTTATCTTTGAATATTCTATGGTTCCTTTCTTTCCACACATTCCACATGAGGATGCATGGATAAATATCCCAGGATCTATTAGTGATGGCATTGTTAAAAGGCTTAGCGCTCCAGAATTCTATAGTATATATAACATTATCTTTTTTCAGGTATGTTCTTCAAAAATTGATTGCTCCTTGATCCCATAGTTGCTTTGTATATGTACACTTGCTCAATAGATGATTAAATGTTTCTTTTGTTTTGTGACAAAGAGTACATCTCAACGGACCTACGTATCATTTACGTAGAAGACAGTCCCCAATTAAGATTGTTATGTTTGCTACCAGCCATAGAAAAGTTGAGATTTTGGCCCAGTGAGAGTTGGACCAAATTTTCCCCTAGATGGTTCTGTTATGAGTATTGCCTGAGTCCCACATGGACTGGTAGGATGTTTTCACATGGAATTCTCCGTCTCCTTGGCGGCCCCATCAAATGATGTCCTCCCCATATTTGGTTTCGACCTGACGCTCTTGAATAATTTTAGATACCAAGTCTTTCTACTACTCATTCTACTAAACTAGCCATTCTTATAAGGGTTTCCAAACTCTCAAGGAAGAGTTACCACTGGGTTGAGAGGTTGTCCAGTAATGGTACAACTTCACCAAGCCTGCACGCTCTAAAGTGGAGCGAAGGTCTAGCTACTTTGCGTCTTCCCCTAAGATGGTATCTTGTTTCCAAGCGTCATCCCAAAAAAGGGTAGAGGTCCCATTATGGACTTCCCAAAAGCATTGAGATTGGACCAGGTCATGGTTTCTCTAGGCATTATTTTGAATCAGAGAGCTATGTCTGATTCCTTCTGCTCTAATTAGGCTCTGGATCGCGATGTTGGGGGCATACTTGTTCCTCCAAATTCTGGCCCAAAGGGATGAAGGGGTTTTGATCCACCTCCACCAAAGTTTGGCTACTAAAGTAGAGCTGAAAACTTAGGGATCCTTCAGTCCAAGTACTCCTTGGGCCTTAGGTTGGAAGAGAGTGTTCCAGGCCACCAGGGGCCATTTATTTTTTTTTAAGGGCCACCCCACAAAAACTTACATTGGAGGTTCCTAATTTGTTTAATGAACTTCATCGGGGCAGCTAGAACTGAGAAAAGGTACAAAGGGAGGGTTGAGAGAACCAACTTTATCAAGAGGGTACGGCCTGGTAGGGAAAGAGACAGGTGAGTCCAACTTCGGATTTTGGCTTCCTTTTTGGCCAGAAGGAGCTCCCAGGATGGGTCATGAAGAGCTTTGAACAGAAGGGGAGCTCCTAACTATTTGGCTGGAAGGGATGAAATTTGAAATCCAAACAAGGTAGACAGATGTTGTTGGATACAGGGGGGAGTGTTGAAAAAGAAAACATGAGTTTTCTCTTGGTTAATGATTGTTTCAGGACCTAAGTTAAAAAGGTCAAGAATTTTTTTGAACTCGGTCACTTCTTTAATCGTAGGGGAGCCCATTAGAAGATTGTCATCCACAAATTGGAGGTGCAACATGGCCTCTTCTCCTTGAAGAAGGGGCAACCCCTTGATCCCTCCTCGACTTTTGGCCCGAGAAAGGTTGACACCCAACCCTTTCGTCGAGATTATGTAGGGGAAAGGGGACAAAGGATCACCTTGTCTTAGTCCTCTCGAAACATTAAATGTCTTGGTTGGAGACCCATTCTATCTTGGTGAATGGGTCTCCAACCAGAACTTGGGGGGCTCTATTATACAAGAGATATAGCAACATTTTAATGGTGTAGATGTTGGGATACATATAAGGTGACTTCGAAGCTATGCTCTACAAGTTTTAGACCAACATTTTAAAGGTGTAGATGTTGGGATTGAAGCACTTACATGGCACAATTAGTGTACATATTCAGATACACAACATAGGATGTTGCATGGTGTTTGTATGCCATCACACCTCACAACTAATCAACCATTAATGTAGTTATTGACTTGACAATAAATCTGACCTCAAAATGAGAACTCTAGCCCAAAATATCCATATTTTAGGGTCAAAAACACCAAAATCAACCCTCGAATCGAAAAATGTTGTTCCCAAAATCATCCTTTTTTGGGGGGCGTTAAAATTACAACATTTTCCCACCATGGCATTAAATCCATGTAAAGTTGCAAATTGAAACCTTAAAATCAACTCCCATGTCAAAAAGTGGTGCTCCTAGAATCATGTTTTTCCAGGGTTAAAATTACAACTTGTTTGAAATCGTGGCATTGGCAATTGATACCATTTAAAAACAGAAACCTTCAAATCAACCCTTGAATTGAAGGTGCTAGGAGTTGTTGATTCGGATTTAGGAGCAGAACAAACTGATTAATAGACTGAATACAATAAACACAGAGATATGAAGAATAACACAAATATCCAGTGAACAATATCTTCTATTAAATAATGAAATAGGCTAAAACTGTAAAACTGCAGAACCGAAACACTTGCTCGAATGGTGGTAGCTATCTCTGAGAAGAGATGTGGATGCTACATGCATATGTCTAAGAAGAATGGATTACAATGAGGCACCAAAGGCTTTTTTGATATCACTAATGAATTCCAAAAACCTAACCCTAGAAGGTGAAACGCCAAAATTCATGTGGGCCCTATGGGTAAGTTGGTGTAATTTGGTACCTCAACTTTCAAGGGTCGTAACTTTTGCATACGACCTCCGTTTTAGGCGCATGATAGCCCGTTGGAAAGGTATTTCAGAGAGCTACACATTCTATCATCAAACTTAGACTCTATCTACAGTTTGATTGTGGCAAGCCAAAAAAACAACTTTTAGGGCCCCAAAACTGCCTCGAAAGTACAACAAAACGTGTTGACATGATAACATACAAAATAAGCCAGTTATATTAGTCGAGGGGCCACCCGTATCCACCTGGAGGATGTGTGGGGCTTCAGACAACACCAGAAGTGTAGAACCCACAATTACAAAGCAGTACAGAAGAACATGTTGAACAAAAAACAGACACAAGGAGTCAGTTGGAATAGGTGGGTGGCCACCAATATCCACCTGGATCAGTTGCGCCCATTTTTTTTCAAGGTTAGCATTACAACTTGTTTAAAATTGTGGCCTTAACAACCAGTTGTTACACATTATTTTCGTCACCACTATGATCGTTAATGATGTAGACCTATCTATTTCCTTCAGAGGGGTCAGTGGCCTGAATTCGTGAAGAAAGAAGGGAGAAGAACTTTGCCTGAGAGAAGAAATTGGATTTTCTTTTGTAAAAACCCTATTAAGGAGGATTTTTGCAGGTTGCTCTATACATAGGGTGCGGAAATGCCTACTTTTTGCAGGTTTCACTATAGCTAGGTTGCAGAGTTTCCACGGGCTGCATTACAGCTAGGGTGCGGCAGCCTTTGTACATGGGAAAAACAAGCATTTTCCTGATGCTTCTAGAAGGAGAAGCTTCTATGGTGAGGTGGCCTCCGAATGGTTTGGATCTTACTCACTTTTCATGATTTAGTGGGATCATCCTAACCTCCTCACCTTATCCTCTTCAACTTATAAAAGGAGAGGAGCTCTCATGGTGAAAGTTAGTTGAATTTGGCTTGAGATTGTTAGCTTGGTTAGATTGGCTTTGAGCTTTGCTTTGTCAAGATAGATTGTGAGTAGCTATCAGATCCATGGTCTCAGAATCCTTGGAGCAAGAAGTGTGTGGGAAGCAAGGAATCATTGGAAGGAACCTTATGACATCAAGGCATCCGGTTGTAATCTCTCTTCCTATTATTAATATAATACTGTGGCATGCTTCTTTCCCATAGAATTATCTTTATTTTATTGCATGATTCCTTGATCATATGCATAGGTTGTCATTGAATATATTCTCTCTGCTTTCACTTTGGTTGGTTTGTGTCTCACTGCAGAATCAATATCGCAAGAGCACTAGGGCGAAGCAGGGACAACAAAGACATAAGGAAGTGATATTCAAAGGTATGTCACTCATCCTTTCTTTGATGATAGATTCGATGATTAGAGCCTAGGGAAAGCGCCATGTTCTGTCTCGTTTTGTTCTAGATCTAGGTGGATCTAGGGAGATCAATTTATGTCTGCATTCATTGATTTATCTGATAACACCAGTATCGTTGCAAATTGAAACCTTAAAATCAATCTTTGAATTGAAACGTGACATTACAACTAGCACCTTTTTTGTGTTTCGGGCTTAAAATTGCAATGTTTTTGAAACCATAACTTGAAAAACTTATATTACGAAAAAAAATCGTAAAATATGAAAAAAATAAAAATACAAAACAACCCTAAAACAAAGGCCAAAAACATATTATGCACACATATATATGTGTGTGCATACATATACATACATAGTAAGATTTTAAATTTAAAAAAAAAAATTACAAAAGAATATATAGATGATGATGATCGTTAACGTCCACTCAGACCAAAATTGGTCTATTGGACCTTAAAAAATATAGCAAATTACTTGGATTTCTTTAAAATTTTATTTTTGTGTTTGAAAATATTTAAGAGAAGCATTCCAAGATCACCATAGCTTTGATGACTTAGGAGGTTAGCAAGGTCGGTATTGTGACAAATATTTTGAAATAGCAATCTAATTTTAGTATATGTAGGGCACTCTACGAGAAAGTGATTTTCATCTTCAATCCTCTTAGTGTCACAAAGATGACATATCCTTTCATCTTACGGTGTTTTGGGAATTGTCCAACACCCAGTTTCGTTATGCAACTTGTGGGAGTTGGTTTGAATTTCAACAATGTTGATTTTCTTCTTTTTGTTATTCTGAACTGAGAGATACTTTTGGTCTTCTAGGTTAGGGTTGACCACCTCCTTGCAGTATATTAATTTCCTTTTTGATCTCTAATTCTTTATCGTGCCACATATTCTCCTTAAATTTACATGTAATAATGTTTTTAACATTATCAATGTTTTTCATCATGATAATCTTCTTGTATCCCCTAATGATTTAGCTAAGACTTGGCATCTTTATGCCATCCCCACTTGAGTCACTGGTGGTTTTGGATGGAGTTTGAAGAAATTTTGGGGAGCCTCTTGCCATCCATATTGTTTATCTTTTTCTTGTACATTAAATACCTAATCATGGCCGTCCACTGAACGGGGGAAAGGCTCACTTCTATAATTAGGATATGATAGGTTTATTGTCTTTAATTTTGAGACTATAAGTGATCAAATTATTTTGGATATGTTCTATCTTTTTCCAAGATTCTTTAGAGATATTGCATCCCCAAACTTCACATCCATATAAGACAACATGAGTGACGAGAGTATCAAAGAGGAGTTTTTTCTTATCCCATATCCAAAGGTTTTCTAGTTTACACTTGTTTTCAAGCCCATAATAATCTTTCCACCTTGCATTTATCCTTTTCTCAATGTTATAGTTCCAATCAAACTTGTGGTGAATGTCAATTCCAAGATATTTGTGTGAAGGAACTTCCTCCAAGTTATTGTTGTCATATACAAATGTATCATAGTTGATATTTTGGGATTTAATTATCATAACTTTTGTCTTGTTAGTGTTCATAATCATAGCCACACTAGAATAGAAGTCCTTGAGGATTCTTAGTTGCTTATTGAGGTCATGGGGATTCATCGCCAAAACAATAATATCATCAGCATAAAGAAAAATGATGATGACTATATTAGCGAGAGTCGGGTCAGTTCAACTAGCATCTTCTAAACAATATTCTAACTTATCAATGTATATGTCAAAAGAGCGTAGAGGACAACGGACAACCTTGCTTGGCTCCTATATTACAATTAATTTCTTCTGACCATCCCTCAGTGTTCCTAAACTTTATATATATAACATTTTAAACTATTTTTTTCTTGAAAAATTATTATAATAAATAAAATAAAACCCAAATTTTAAAATAATTAAAAAAAATAAAGTCAATAATATATGTTAAAAAAAATAAAAATAAACACATTTAAAAATGAGAAAATGATTTAAAGATAAATAAATTAAA
>ML812808.1:108932-119765 GCA_009831015.1 Picea engelmannii
CCTGTAGTAGAATGGGGTTGTTGAGAGGAAGAATAGGGCCATTGTTGGGGCTGCGAGAGCCATGCTACATGATCAGGGGCTACCACTACTTCTATGGGCTGAGGCATGCTACACTGCAGTTTATCTGCAGAACAGGAGTCCTCACAGGGTTGTGGGGAGCATGACTCCCGAGGAGGCTTTCTCTGGGAAGAAGCCTGTGGTGAGTAACAATTTCCTCGGTATGAGGGAGTGTTAAATTTTTAATTAAAATAAAGTACCAAGGCAAGTGTTTCTCTTCCCTAGGCGCCTAAGGGGGAGAAAGTGCCTAATGTGGATCCTAGTCATTTAATTTGTGAGATGCAAATTAAAAGGTGACTTTATGATTAAAGTGAGGGTGAGTGAAGAGACACCAAATCTCAGCCACCCATCTAATCTAATCTCAGCCGTTAGATTAGAAAACCCCTCACCTTCCCTCATGAGGTCGACTAGGGCAAGAGGGCGCACCCATTCTTGGGTAGTTCAAGCATTATTGTTGAGAGAACAAGAGAGAGCAAGAGAGGAAGTCACTCAGTGCTGAGACATATGCTGAAACAGTGCTGGAACATATGTTGAAACAGTGCCGAGACATATGCTGAAACAGTGCTGAGACATATGTTGAAACAGTGCTGAGACATATGCTGAAACAGTACTGAGACATATGCCGAAACAGTGTTGTAACATATGTTGAAACAGTGCTGAGGCATATGCTGAAACAGTGCTAAGACATATGCTAAGACATATGCTGAAACAGTGCTGGAACATATGCTGAAATAGTGCTGAGACATATGCTTTAACAGTGTTGTAACATATGCTGAAACAGTGTTGAAACTGGGTTTGGCATTTAACTTTGGCTGAAAAATCAGCGAGACTGAAATTGGGTTGGGATCTAAAATTTTTAACAATCAACAGCCTTAGGAGCTATATAACTCAAATTTGAACCAAGGTCAAATAGATTAGACACTAGATGGTTGGTGATCATACCTTCCATCTCCACCACTGAATCTTGGTGGTCAACTTGTTTATTATCCATGGCTGCATAAATTTGTGGCATACTCCTGGCCACATCATTGACGGTGGTAGCTTCTTGAACGTTGTAAATTCTCCAACTGTTCTGTTGCCGGTGTGGGCAATCCCTCAGTAGATGTTCTTCTCCACAACCCCAACATTTCAAGGGTTCTCTCTTTAGGTTATCAATCTTTCCTGGGGTAGATCCAAAAGGTTTATTTCTGCTCTGGGAGGGGAAATTCTGTTGGTGTACACTTCGGGTTGGGAAGCTCATCCTTGAGTCCTTTTTATAGTTTTTAAATCTTGGGGATTTAAACCCCTTTTTCTGGAATCCCAAACTATTATTCTGCTTCTAGCCTTCACAAGGTTCTCTCCGATGCCCAAGTTGTTCATAACAATATCTTGCCTTTCGAATAGTGTCTTCTAGGGTCTTTGGCTCGTCAAACTCAATCCTATTTTGATAGTCCTTAGGTAGTCCACTGATGAATCGTTGCACCTTTTCCTTTTCTGCTTTTATATAAGGTACATACTTCAGCAACTCGAGGAATCTGCTGACATATTCCTCTATGGTGCATTGCCCCAGCTTGAGTTCATAGAATTCTTTAGTCTTTTCGTCGAAATACTTTTCCGACAGATACTTCTTCCTGAAGTATTTCTCAAACCGTTCCCAAGATAGGCCTTCTTCATGAATCCCTTTTACATTCTTAAGGTCTTCCCACCAAATGGAAGCCTTCCCATTCAAGTTGAAAGTGCATACTTGGGCCTTCAAATTTTTCGAAAAGTCATGGACTCTGAAATACTTCTTTAGTCCAAGTAGCTAGGCCTCCGCTTCCTCTCCCTTCTTTATTTCACCGTCGAAAGAGGGTGGTTTGGCCTTCTTGAATTCTTTGAGATTATGATTTTTGGAATGATTTCGCTTCTTTCTTTTTCTTCGGAAATAAGAACTAGTTCTGCTACTAGAAGATTCCTCTGAATCACCAGTTTCCTTTCCAAAGGAATCATCAAACGCTTGTCCCTTATCTCTAGGGTGGACCTTTCTCGAGGTGCTCTTCCCAGTGTGGCCACTTAAAAGACCACGTTTTTGTATCCCGGGTGGGCTTCGACTTCTCTTTGTCTGTCGTTGGTCCGCGTGACTAGTGTTAGGTCCATGCTGCAATTGTATTTGTATGTTGGATAAACTCTGCAACAAGACTGCATTAATTTATGTTTGCTTCTCTTTCTCTTTTATCAACCTCTCGTTGTCGGCCTTGCAACTCTGTAGTTCGACCATGAGGCTTCTCACAGTCTCAGCTAGATCTAGAGGGGTCTCCACCGCTCTCCTTTCGTCAGACTCTTCGTCTCTATTATGGGAGCCATCCCCCACTTCGTGGTGCATCACCATTCTATGCATCTGCAGTTTACTGTGGTTGATCATCCGCTTGTTGTGCAAGAAAAACACTTGTTGTTAGTTAACATTATATTCATTCACAATCAACGCATAATTCATATTTTTCAAATGCATAGACACAATAGGAATTTTCATTCTTAACTTCGGCTTTTGATAAAGGGGGTTAAGATAGAGGGTTACTCCTCTTAAGAGTACTTCAAAAGGAGTTTCTGCACAACTCACTCATGAGCCCAAGAAGGCCAAGTGTTGTAACCATGCTCTGATACCAATTTGTCATATACCCACTACGACAACCTAGATTTTTTGTCTTTTCTTCGAGGGACAGAATCCCCGAATTTCTATGGGTCCTAGTGCAGACCATCCCTACCCTTATCCTCCTCCATGTGATCGTTGGCTATGACCACAGGCCTTACCAAAAAGGCACTTCCAGCTTTCGCGTTTCGGGATTTCTATGTGCGAGCTCTCCCCGGCTCCCTGTCCCTTGAAATGTCGAAACCCGAAATGGGGTTAACAAGCTCCTTGGATCCCCTTTTTCCTACTCCATGCGACCACCTCAGTGAACACACACTAACACCAAATGGCACTACCGGAACTCGACTTTAGAGATTCCTGTTGCAAGGAACCCTTGTTCCTTCAATCCCCGAAACCCAAAAGCCCAGTATCATCCGGATCGTCGACTTGATCAACGGTCTGGATAAAATCCCAGCATTCTACCTTTCGGGATTCTGGCGGGGTCTTCACTCCTATTTCCCCAATCTCCAGAACCCCGACAGCTTTAGATCTTCGCCATGCGTCCTCTACAAATAGATGGTCCAGATTCTTTCGGGACCCAAAATATCAATTCTCGAGTTTAGACCCTTGATTAACTGCTAGCGCCTACCTCCTCCTCCTTCTACCACATGACCCTGTCCTGTGACCTAGGGCTCATCCACAGAGTGCATCAGGGTTTCGTATACCGGGATTTCGTGACTTGTGAAGACGTGGGGTCTTGCCCTCTGGTTTCCCGGATGCCGAAACGTCAAAACTTATTCACGCTAAACCAATTCGAGGTTTAGTATACCGGGATTTCGTGACTTTCAAAGACGTGGGGTCTTTCCCTTTGGTTTCCCGGGTGCCGAAACGCCGAAACTTATTCACGCTAAACTGATTCGGGGTTTCGTATACCGGGATTTCGTGACTTGTGAGAATGAGGGGTCTTTCCCTTTGGTTTCCTGGGTGCCGAAACACGGAAACTTATTCATGCTAAACTGATTCGGGGTTTCGTATATCGGGATTTCACGACTTGCGAGAACAAGGGGTCTTGCCCTTTGGTTTCTCGGCTGCCGAAACGTCAAAACTTATTCACACTAAACCGACGATCCAGATCACTCATGGATCAATGACCACGATCACGTCATGATTTCGCAAATCATGAGTTCATGCAGTCCTACCCTTTGACCACTCCATGTCGTGAGTCAGCGAAATGCTACCCGACTGCCACGTGTCCTGTGCCAATGGATGGTTCCAAATACTTCGGGACTTTCAGGATGTTTGTCGAATCCACTCTTCTACCTATGCAAAGGTTAATATTGACGATCAACAGAGCTCTGGCAGATCCTTGGATCTACAGTCCTGGATCCCATCGCTACTTGCAAAGGCTGAAGGGGTCGAGGTGTTAACGCCTGTGCTCCTCCTCTAGATCCATCGGTCTTGACCGATATGGGGTATTTCCGAAAGGATTCCGACCATTCGTCTACCAAATGATGGGGTATTCTCTTTCGATAACTGGACTCGCTGTCCTTTCTGAGCTTGAATCACGAGATTCAACCTCTCGGAGCTTCAAACTCCCACTACTTCAAAACTTGAGAGAACTACTCTTTCTTGTACAAGGTTTCCATACTCAGATCACATGATCCTTTAGAGGGTTCTTGGGTAATTATCCCTAGGCTTGGTGACCTGACTGAAAAGCCTTCCTAATTCGCTGAGCTATGAACTCTGTGATAGGGGTAAAGTAAACTTGTGGGTTTACTATAACGGTAGTCTTTTCAAGGAACTCACTCCGACTCTAGAATGCAAGGAAACTTCCCGGGAGGAGATGCCTTCAGGAAATCAAACCAGGACATAACTTGAGTCAAGTAGATGGGACAAATCTCAAGGGAATGGACTCGTATTCTGAACTTATTCATTCTATATATAAACTAATTATGGTCATATAAGTATAAGCATGCATCCATTAGTTCCAATCAAAACACAAGGCAAACACTTCTATACAGAAACCATTTATGAGCGTATAAACATGAGCATGCGTTCGTGATATTCAATTCAAAATACAAGGCATAACACTTATCAGAAACACCATATGTGACGCGACTGCTGAGAGGGGTGCTCGTTTCCACCCAACCATAGGCTCAGTGACTCCAAAAGGATTTACCACTAGCCACCCACGAGCTAGACCACGATGCTTTAAGATTCAGTCTCCTACTTCCAGCTCAACGGAAGTCAAGGACGAAGATTACTCTCCTTCTCCTTTGTTCAAAACTCCCCCATAAAACCAGAGTTCCTCCGGTTTTTCTTCCGTGATCCCTGTCGCGCGCATTCTCTCCTCTATTTTCCCACACTTCCTTTCTTGCCTTTTTCTGCAAGATTGTGTGTGGCACAAATTCCCCCTTCCGTGGTAAGGTCTGAGAGCTTCTACGGATGGGTGGTTCGCCCCCATCCCCTCATTAACTCTTGAGGAGCCTCCCCACCTACCATCCTGGCGAGTAATTAATTCCAGGGTCAAAGAGTTGCTTTGGTCTTTGAGCAAGTAAAAACCAGTATAGTATTGGTTCGGTGGAAGTTAACGCAACCATTCCAGGTCCCTTCCACCACCTCTCATTATCCATTGTGGTCTCTTTTAGTACATCCCCCCTCCCAGCAGTCATGCAACACATAATCATAACATAATTTACATTCATCGACCTTTTATACAAAGGTCCGTCAAATCAAACATTCACATCTTTGAGTTTGCCAAAGTTCTTGGCCAATATAGTTATTTTTACAGATTGGGGGAAACAGGGTGTTACACATACGGTGTATTCTTGGTAAAATATAAGGTAGATCACATGATAGCACCTGATGAGGAAGTAAAGGCCTTTGAACTGAACTGTGATGGTAAGCAGGATTGATGGAAAGACTGAGCAGTCAATTGATGCAAAGGAAAAGGTGAGAAGCCTCAGCAGTCGTCCGATCAAGAAATTGACAGTGATGATTGTCTCATGTAATGGGATTTATCCCACATTGGAAGTGCGAAAAAGTTTATGTGGGTTTATATAGACAACCCTCGCTATACTTATTTGACGCATAGTGCAAAGGTATGGCAGGGGCTCTAGGTTCTTGGACTTCACTAGAAGATCACCAGCCTGGAGCCCGGGATGACCTGTCAAACCCTCTACCTTTTGGTCATAGTGACAATAACTGTTGATCTGATGACGAAGGATTTCGGTCGTTCGTTGGAAATATATTTTTTTATATATACATTGCACGTTGATCATATGGGTGATTGTGGGCTTAAGGGTCGTTTTGGTTGGTGGAAACTGACAATGAAATTAGTGGAATGACAAAATGGAGGATCACCAAGTTTGTCGTCGGTTGAATAAAAGTCTAAATGTCGAAGACCACCAAAAACGTCGGATAAAACCTGCATAATAAAAATACAAAAGACAATGAGTAAAATAAAGCCACATTTTTCGATGGATGCTTTGGGTTGATGAATAACAATTCATGACAAATAGTATATCAATAATAATTGTTGATCAAATTCTTTGAATATTAGTTTAAAGAATAATTTTATTATGAATTAAAAAAGACATCAAAAGCATCTTGAATAAAGATTGATACATCTGGTTAGAGATCGGTGAGAAGCAATGGACAGGTCGAAAGGTCGTTTGAAAAGTATAAGCTTCAGTTGCTCAATGTTCCAGTAGGACAATAGTATCTGCAGTGGAAGCAGTAGAATGTATATAGTGGTATACATGGCATCCTGTAGAAATGACAGGGGGAGAGATCTTGTCAAGAAGAATTTCCCCTTCAGAAACAAAGGGGAAGAGAAGTTAGAAGTAGAGAGAGAAGATTGATAGGGGGAGTCATTCAATTATGACAAGAAAAATATGATTGTAGGAAGAGTTACCCAAGTTTAGATTCTGGTCAGCAGCATTCAGGCAGATAGAGCATTACCATAGGGGGAGCAACCCTTTGCCATTGATGTCAAATGGGGAGAGTAACTTCATAAAGAAAAGCATCATCACAGGGGGAGTTTGTATGAAGTTAGAGTGTTGCCCTCAATGACAAAGGGGGAGATTGTTGGACATACTGTCATTGATGTTAACAGTCGATGACGCACATGAAGCTCAGAAGGGAAAATGTAGTGTAGAATCGTGATTGGGATCGAAATCCCCACAGGACAAACCAAGACCATTGGATACGCAAGCATCAAATCAAGGGCATGGATTGATTTGCGGAGTGTGAAGGGAGAGTTAAACTACACGCTATTTCCAATCCCGCAATTAGTCTAGATCGTCGGATCTCATTGACTCAAAGATCGACGATTGTGGTTGATCCACCAATAATCAAACAACTTCAAATGGCAGAGTTTGGGCGATGGACTAAACCACATGCAAGTTACGGTTCCACAATCCACTCTGACTGTCAATGGTCACCCGCCAATAGATCTACGGTTAGCATCAATTTCACTACCAAGGTTGAAGCCCCAGAGTCATGAACTCCCATCAACCGTTGGATCTGGAAAACCCTTCGATCGTTGATCTATTCAGAGCGCACCAAGGTTGCAGTGGTCAACTTTGGTGCTGACCACTTCGAGAGAAAAGGGTTGAGAACAAGTAATATCACTCGAAGACCAAAGTCTCGAAGTAAATGAGGACCGTCCGATCTGAAGAACACTTCAGGAGATATCAGGACTATCAAATCATGTTTAGTGGAAGGACAGACTAAGCCACAAATGTCCCGAAATAGACGCAAGTCGTCTGATCTGAGGAAACACTTTGGGAGATATCTTGACCGTCAGATTGAGGAAAGTAGAAGGATAGGATAGGTAAGGCCAAAGGCCCAAGATCGTGAATAGTCGAATTCTCGACAGTCGTTGGATCGTGTTAAGCCTTTTCGGGTTAAAGAATGACCATTGGGGGAAGTCAAGTTACTTGAGGTTTACACTTTAGGGAATCTCACTTCGGGAGAATTGGGAAGTGGAGAAATTGAATTACCCGAAGTCCTGAAGGTTGAAGTCCTGAAGTGGACATGAGTCATCCGATCAGAGGAACACTTCAGGAAGTGTCCTGACTGTTAGATCAAGGAGAAGAACATTTGCCACATGAAGAGATCTATGTTAGCAAGGACACGTGGCATAATCAGGTGATGACAAGTGTCAAGGTCTCATAGGTACTTTAGGCATACGTAAGCCATGAATATAAGTGACATGTGGTAGCCACTCAGTCAGTGCCACATCAACAAGTGACGTCAGCAAGTTACGTCACTCCAGGAGTTTTCACTTCGAGAGTTTCACCACCAGCAAACACCTGAAGTCCCAAAGGCCGAAGTGGACATGAATCGTCCGATCTGAAGAACACTTCAGGAGCGTTCTTGACCGTTGTTCAAGTACAGTAGAAGGATAGAGTAAGTTGGAAGTGTCAACCGACAACAAAAGGTCTCCACCGCTTTATGACTTAGTCGGCAAGTGATCACTCCGGAGGAAATTGGAGTAGCGATTATCTGAACCCCCGAACCCCCGAACTCCCGAAATAAATGTGAATTTTTCACTCACCTATAGATTAAGTCATGATTGTCTATTTGTTTGAAACCTATGAACAAGCCAGGATCGTATGACTAACGGAAGAACGAATTGTGACCATCCAATCTGTTTCGATGGAATCTGATTCGGGAGATTTGAAAGGTTGCAAACGCCTGACGTCCTGAAGGATGAAGTACCGAAGAACATGGTCCCAACACTAGACATATGGGGGATAAAAGGAAAAGGGCGAAAGAAGAGACAGTGCTTAAATTAATAACCCTGTGGTTTTGCGCCTGTGGTCACTTGTAAATGGGCTGAAGGAAGCGCCTCTGCAAAACTCAAGTTCTACAATATTTGCAGAGATATGGAATCGAGTTAAAAAGAAATCGATCCATAGCTGTGATCGATTTATGAAAAACATGTGATATGGTTGTTAAAATGATATGCGGTTATGAAAAGTCATGTTAATGACTGTGTTACTTAAAACAAGGGTTATGTAATATTAAATGAACAGACATGTTGTTTATGAAGAGTTGTGTTGAAAAGTTTAAAGGCTTATAAATATGTTGAGATGTGAATTAGAAAGTGTGCATGTCAGTGTCTTATTGAAGATGAAGAATGGAAGGAGATAGAGCAACAGTTATGCAATCCAATGTTTAATATAGAATACCATTATTGGACTGCATATCCTATTTCCAGATTGATGAACATGTTGGCATGTTTTCAAACAGAAGGTAGAGTATTTGTTTGGCATTGATGGCAAGCTCAGCCCAACGATGATGAACAAGAGAAAGTGGCAAGACCAACAGCACAACGATGATTGCATGGTAGAAAATCCTGAAATGCAAAAGATCAGAGCATGTCGAATAACTTCATTTCGGAGTCTCGCAGACCGGGAGTTGGAGATGTCAAGGACTCTCACGACAGGAGTCCCGAAATCGCGATATGCGAAATCACGAAATAATCCTAACCATCGGATCGAGGATTGATCTAGACCGTTGATCAGACACGACGAAGGCACGTGAAGTGTTGAAATCACGACAAAATCTGGACTGTTGGGTCCATAGGACACGTGGCGACGGATCGTCATTCTACTGACTGGAAAGTCAAAGGAATGGGGTTCGCTAACCTCTTGAACTCGCGATATGCAAAATCACGAAATGCCGAAATGCGAAATTGCGACCTGGATTTTATGGGACCACGATTTGGAGCATAAAGAAATCTTCACCATAGGAACACCGAAGTTTCGAAATACGAAATCGCAAAAGCGCTCTATGGATAGAAGCTTAGTCACCACTGGTGGTCACATTGTCGAGAGCTAGAGAACAGAGTTATAGAAGCCAAGCTCCATTTCAGAACTCATGACATGGAGAGTCGAGATGACTCATCACAGAATCTCTGAAATGTGAAAGTGTGAAATATGCTTTTGGTGTAGGCTATGGTGACAGCCAATGGTCACATCTGCGGAAGATGGAGGAAGGAGCTAGTGCAGACAAGCTCCATTTCAGAGTTTCAGGTATAGGGACATGGAGTGTAACAAAATCTTCACCACAGGAATCGCGAAATACCGAAATGAGAAATGTGAAAAACACATTTTTGGTGTAGGCCTTGGTCACATCGTCGAAGAGCTGTAGAAAAGAGCTCGAAGAACCAAGCTCCGTTTCAGAATTTCGGGGACCGCAAGATGGAGCGTCAAGAAACTTTACCACAGGAATGCCAAAATTCTGAAATGTCGAAATGCGAAATAAACGCAAGATCCTACGGATCCAATCCAACGGTGCAGGTGAATTTAAGTCTGATCGGAGGGCTACTGTTTCACCTCACAGTTACGAATCAGTTAGCAAAACTGATTCATGATTCTTGATCGGTTGGCGTTTCAGTGGCTGAGACGTCTCCTTGCCGAAGAAGATTCGAGGTGTAACTGTCATGGTGGTTTTGCATAAAAGAAAAACTTAGAGACTGATCCGGATTTATGTAGGAACACAATGAAATACAGAAATACACATAAACGCAGAGATGCAGCGGAAATAAGACTTCATTTCATTAATAACAAATGACTGAAATATGCTTACAAACATAATGGAAATAAACTAGCTAGGGCGTTGGTAGCTTATCTCTGAGAAGAGATGTCGCTGCTACTCGCATCCGTGAGAAGATCATTACAATGAGGCTCTAGAGGCCTTTTTACAATAGACGAGAATGCCAAAATTCATATACATCCAAAAACCTAACCCTAGGAGATGAAGCGCCAAAAGTCATGTGGGCCCCGTTTCGCTAAGTTAGTACATCAACTTCCCGGGGTCGTAACTTTTGCATACGATCTTCGTTTTAGGCGTGTGATAGCTCGTTGGAAAGGTATCATTGAGGAGATTCATTTTGGGGGCTCAATCATGCCTTTGGCTATCATTGAGAACCTCGATCTCAAAAAACCTTCATTTAGGCCCTCAAAATGGCCCCGGAAGTAAAACCTGCTAAAAATAGTAAATGGCCAAAATTGCCAGAAAACTGTTTTGAGCCAATCGGAAAAGGTGGGTGGCCACCGATATCCACCTGGATCAATCCTCCCTCCTTAGGAAGCAATGGTCCCCATTGCATTGAGTTCCTCCATGAGATGAGGAAACTTCTGCTGAACTTGGTCCCCGGTGAGCCATTTGCCTTGGTG
>ML812808.1:143227-169196 GCA_009831015.1 Picea engelmannii
CTTGTGACCAACACTTCGCAATCATGTCATTTTCTTGAGCATTTGAGAACTTTGATTTTTTATCATTTCAGGATCCATTTTGGATCACTTTTCGATGCCTCTCGAGCACACAGACTCGATCCTCTACCACTCTCTCAGCACTATGGCTTGCATCTCCTCCTCCCTAGGCCACTGGAATTTCTCCAAGATACCATCCTTAACATTCCTATAGCCATAATAATTGGCGTCAATTCTCTTATAAATTATCTCATACCTAGACCTTGTCTTCCTCACCTCATGGGGATTATCGAATAGCTCTTTGACACCAGGGAGGAATTTTGCAGCCCCAAAGTATCTGTAACTGGAGCTCTTACCGATGGCACTGGGCAAATCAACTTCGTCCACTTCCAAGTCCATCATCTTAGCCCCTAATTTTGCATAATTAGGACCGCCAAGCTCTACAATATGAGCTTCACATTGCCCCCTTTGCTTGATTAGCAAGAAAAAAACCCTAGTGGATGTAACATCCCCACTATAATCCCCAGTTTAATTAATGATTATGTAGATATAATGTGTGGCTATGGCCAAAGCAATGTAATATGTAATTGTGTTTCTATGTTTTAACGATAAAATGTGATGCTAGCTGCTAAGGGGACATGGACAGATATGGGGGATGAATTTATCCACCAGAGAGGAGAGGGTCTAAGAGAATGCCTATGAGAGGGGTCTGAGGGGGGAATTACCCATGTCTATTAATTCACCCACATTCCTGAATTTCATCATCATTGTGTAAACCTTCTAAGTTCTGATTGAGTATTCCCAAAGCCAATCATTGAATACATGTAAGAGGGTGGGTGTGAGTGGTCACATCCCATAGTTATTGTGCACATGGGGTTGAGTACAATCATTTTGGGGAAGTGTGTGAGTCAAGAAAGGAAATCCAAAGGGAGGAAATTTGTATGGGAGGGGACAACAGTTTTAGACAAGGAGTTTTTGTGCATGAATAGTAAGTAAAGAGCAAGAAAGAGAGCATGGATCTGGAAAATCCATGGAGGGTGAATTCTACAGAATGTTGGAGCATATCTTGAATGTTTTGGAGCTAAATACTGAATATCTAGGTTTTCAATCCTGAAGAGTGAACTTCTGAGTGAGTTGCACTATAACAACAAGTGGTTGTTGTTTTTACATGTAGTTTTCCTAGCAGCAAGTTCCCTTGAGTTCCCAGCTAAGAGATTCTTGGTTGCATGTGCCAG
This sequence comes from Picea engelmannii, assembly GCA_009831015.1. Lineage (NCBI taxonomy): Eukaryota > Viridiplantae > Streptophyta > Pinopsida > Pinales > Pinaceae > Picea > Picea engelmannii. The sequence continues at coordinate 144,460 of ML812808.1, forward strand.
AAATAACCTGATAAATGAATGGGACTCCTGAGGGACTGAGATCAGTGAAGGGGTACATTCCTTGGGTTGGGCAAGTCAAGAGGAAGAGATTTAGTGGAAAATCAAGATAGTTGTAGGAGAATACCAATGGGTTGTGGGAATTTTGAGCTTTGAGTGGATAGTGAGAGACCACCATTTTTTGTGGATTACTAGCCTTAGCTCGGGGGTGACTTGTTATTGGGATTTGGCACAACAAGTCTATGGTTTGGTGGAATGTCTGTCCCACGCAGTTGGTTCCACAACTGTCTATAAAAGATAAGTGTTTTATCTTGTTGTTGTATGTATTATGAGTTTATTTGTTGTGCATTAACTATGTGTATCAAATTGATCTATATGTTGTTGAAATTGAGTTTAATATTTGCATTTCATGTTATTTTAGCATGTTGTAGATTCATCTAAATAATGGTAACATTCAATAGTTAAATCTGTATGTAATTCGTAGTTGTGAGCTACAGAAAATTATTTAGTTAACATACATTTTTCGTTTTTATGATTTTTTCGCATCGTAATGTTCCTCAATTAGGTTGGGGGAAGTTACAATTGATGTGTTAATTATAATACTCTATCAACCTCAAGAATGATCTAAGTCCCATATTGTATATTTAATAGAAGTTGAGAAGCACATTTGAAAAAAAAAACTGATGCTTCATAAGCTTCACCAACATACCTTATTGTTGAATATTAAGCATTTCCTTGGCCTCGATGTGCTCCACCATGAGATCATCATTCATGTATTTACTAAGAATATCATATTTCTTCTTCTCCACGACCATGCACTCAAACTATTTCTCATCCGGAAGGGGTACATGGGAAACAAATCTCACTCTCTCTACTACTGGTTTCCCTTGTCTTGCTCTCCCAATTCTTTCACCACATCATCCTCTTCCTCGAATAGGATTGGATTAACAAAAACAACCTTCCCACTCTTGACCATCAAATTGGCCTCCCTCTTGATAGACTCGATCCTCTGTCACTCCCTCAATGCTTTGGCCGACATCTCCTACTCTGCAGGGCGCTTGACTTTCTCCAAGATATCTTCCTTGCCATCCCTGTAACCATAATAAATAGCGTCAATTAGCTTGTAAAACTCATACCTAGACCTCATATTCTTTTCCTCATGGGACTTATCAGATATCTCTTTGATGTTGAGGAGGAATTATGTAGCTCTTGGACACCAATTGTAACATGCTATCTTCTAGCAATCAATTGGTGTCGAAGAGTTGTGAAATTCTTCCTCAACATCAAAGAGATATTACATAATCCCCCTAAAGCAAAGAATAAGAGGTCTAGGTATGATATTTACAAGAGAATTAACACCAATTATTATGGCTACAAGGATGAGAATGACTATATCTTGGAGAAAGTCGAGCGACCTGTAGAGGATAAGATGTGGGCTAGAGCATTGAGGGAGTGGTAGAGGATTGAGTCTATCAAGAGGGAGGCCAGTTTGATGGTCAAGAGTGGGTAGGTCCCTACCATTAAGTAGCCCATGTTCGAGGAATAGGAGGATGTGGCAGAACAAATGGGAAAGGAGGACAAGGAAAACTAGCAATAGAGAGGGTGAGAGTTTGTCGCATGTGTGCCCCTTCCAAATGAGAAAGAGATCAAGCACATGGTTGTGGAGAAGAAGAAACACAAGCTTCTTAGTAAATACATGAGTGGGCATCTCAAGGAGGAGTGGGTCGAGGCCAAGGCAATGATTGATATTCAACAATAAGGTATGTTAATGAAGCTTATGGATCATTAGCTTTTTTTTCAAATGTGCTTCTTAACTTCTATTAAATATACAACATGGGCCTTAGGTCATTCTTGAGGTTGATGGAGTATTATAATTAATACATCCATCGGGGTTCCTTTCTTTTTTATTAGAAAAAAGAGGCACTGGGAAGCTCGGTTCGTAGATCTTGGCAGTGCTAAATATGCCAAAGAAGACGCCATAATGATGGACTTGGAAGGGAACGAAGTTGATGTGCCTAGTTCTACTAGCAAGGGCCCCAATTACAAATACATAGGGGTTGCAGAATTCCTTCCTGATGTCAAAGAGTTATTTGATAAGCCCCCCTAAGGTGAAGAATAGGAGGTATAGCTATGAGATTTACAAGGGAATTGACGCTAGTTATTATGGCTACATGAATGATGAGGAAGGTATCTTTGATAAATTCAAACAACCCATGGGGGAGGATATGTGAGCCAGAGCGTTGAGGGAGTGGCAGAGGATCGAGTCTATGTACTAAATTATGAGATGCATCGAAGAGTGACCTCCATTTTTTCCTTTGCAAAGCAAACCCTCCACAAAACTTTAATTTTAGAGGTTTACAATTGTACTTTATCAATTAAATTGTTTGTCATTGTATTTTTGTGTAACAACCGTAATGGTGCGCTTTGAAGTGCACCAATGTGCTATAAACAATATAGTGCATCGAACAAGTAAGTTGAAAAAAAATCATGTGTTTATCATCAATGTGCCAAAATATACAACGAAAAAATGAGTGAGAATTTCATTTTTTCTAAATGTATGTGTTTATAAATGAAAGCCCTCATCATTATTTCATTTTTTTCCAAAATTTAGAGGGGATATTTGTGCAAGAGAGTTTTATCAACAAATACTTTTGACTGGATAGATTTTTTTGAAGAGCTAAATTTGTAAGGGATCGTCGTAGGTAACATACAAATATGCAGAGAAATTTCAGGTATGTGATTTCATTCTATTGATCATCTCAATATTTCCCCTATTTGATTCAAACAATTTTCAATGCATTCTCAAAAAAATAAAAGGGTTTCATAGTTCATTCGGTATTGGAAGCCTTAGCTTCCTTATTATTTCTCCTGGTTTCCATCTCTATATTTCACAATGGGACCACTCATTGCATTGGATCCGAAACCCTATTATTGTCAATTTTCTTTTAAAAAAGTGCTTTCGCGATTAGCGATGCGCACTATATAGGAATAGCGCACCAATGAGTATTTTTCTATCAACAACACTGTTGAGTTTAAAATGAAAATTAACATTGTTTTTAATATCAAAAGTGTCATGTTTTAAATTTGTTCACGACCTCGGCGATGTGCAATAAACATTAATGAGACACCAGTGCTTCTATTAATTTATAGAGTACCACATGAATATTACAATTTGTAAACAAAACGTTTTCAATTTTGTAAGAGCATGGTGATCATATATCAATGCGCATACATATTTTTAATGAAATGGTGCGTACTATTTTATTATACACACTGAAATATTATTTTGTATGAAATATTATTTTGTTAAAAATATTTCGTAATTTTTATATCTGATGACTTTTTGCTTATTTTTGTTGTTTATAGAAGATGATCGATAGAAGTTCAAGGAAAAAAACTTATTGCAACGAGCGCGATGGTAGCTCATCCCAACAAGAGAATAAGGCAATTTCTTTAGTTTTTATTCAAAATTTAATATATTTGAATTATATGTAGGTATAAATTAATGGTGTGTGTTGGTTAAGGCATGTCATGCAAATTCCAAGGGACAAACGAGGGGAAAACCAATATATGCAGGTAGGGATGTTCAAAAGTGTACAAGGACATGGTAAAAGAAATGAACATAATTCCATCACACGAGGAGCTATCCCAACAACAACATGCATCAGAGGTATGTAATCATTCATTTATTCTTTTATGCACATCAAATTTAAATATCACACGAAATACTAATTTTCAATTGTTTTGTTGCGAAAAAAAAAAAAATATATGGAACCCATTTAGCACATAAAATGAGACAATAAGGAATAAAATGGTTGATCACAAAGTTTGTAAGTAGTTACGTTTTCGACCTTACTTAAGATTTCATGTTTGTTGTGATATTTATATTTAAATAATTAATTTACACTCGTCCATGGATGTCTTCTAATAGGTGTTAACATGCAAAGAAGAGCCAACTGAAGAATTGATAGACATTGGGTTAAGTATGGGTTGTGAGTATATCTTGAAGTATCATGGTTTAATTGAACAATTTGTAAGTAGCAATGTTGTTTAAATTCTTTTGTTTTATAATTAATGGAACAACAATAAACTTTTATATGAATTATATCGGTTGTGTTTTGTCATGGCGTATTAAACATGTAGGAAACAAAGTATGGATTGCACACAACACAAGAGATTTTGAAAGACGAAATGCAACATGGCTTCCGAAGAATGTGTATTGTTTATGAAGCACTCGCTGCTATGTTACGTTTTTTTTATTTATGCAATCATATATATATATATAGACATACTTATTACACTTTATTTCTATGTTTGTAGATGGAACATGAAGAGGTGGAACATCAAAAACAAGTCAATCAAGAAAACAATAGGTTAAATAACCAAAGTACAATATCTCCTACAAGTGATGAAGAAATTAGGCATGCTATGTAGCTCGAGCGATGATAGCGGTTCAAATAATGAATGACAATCAATATAATTGAATGTTACTGCAAATTGTATGTTATGAAATATTTGTCGATGAAAATCATGGATTTTGTTTAATGTACTTGACATATTGTCTCGATTGCATGAGGACATGTTATCAATAAGTGCAACAATTACATATTGGTTGCATTTTGATTATTGTGGACCTTTACGTTGTCCCATTTTGTATGACGATGGGTCACTTATTCATATATAATAAAATGGGTTTCTTATTTTATTGCATTGTCGAATGTTGTCAAAATGATGTATTCCTGATGAATTAATATATGGAAGATTTACATTGTTACAAATCACATAGGTGTAATCCATTGAATAACACATTAATGCAATCATTATATCAAAACTCAATTTAACAAAATATAAAAATCAATATTATTATAAAAAATATTTGATTTTGAGATGATTAATTGAAATTTTGTAAAAAAAAACAATTAATTAAAGTATATACATATCGATGCATTGTATTCTTTTGAACTCACTAAGCTATGTGATTTTACGAGTTACACACATTGGTCCCTATCAATTACAATGAAACACCTATGCTAAAAATTGTGGAAAAGCACCACTACTTTAAACAACATAACGTACACTTATATTTATTGTTTTGAAATATTAGTGTGTGCACGATTACAATATGCACCAGTGCTTTACATACAATATATGCATTGGTGTTTTACGTATAATATATGCACCAATACTTAGTAACAAAGAATGGCATTGGCATCTCACCTCAAATGTTCGAAATTTCACTTCCCTCCAACGCACATGGTAATACAGGCACTGGTGCGTACAAATTATATGAGTATCAGTGTGCCATAAAACAAAAAGAACAACTCGATGCATAATATTTATACAAGCACCTGTGCGGCATGAAACAAACAATAGGAACTGTTGTGTACATAAACCAAAAATGCATTGGTGCTACATACAACAACAAAAGACAGAACCAATGTGTATTAATTATAAGAGCATCGATGTTTTTTAGGTTTAGGTACATAACAATGCACTTTACTTAACAACGCACTAATGCATTTTACCAATGCATGCATCGACAAAAAAAAACTCTACCTGCCCCCAAAAAATTAGTTATATGGAACATCCGTTAAAACATCTACTAAAACCTCCACTATGAAAAGCGAAAGATGTAGCAGAGGTTTTTTCTGAAAATTTTGTCCAATCTTGTAATGCTAAAAACCTCCGCAAAAACCTCCTTTACAAGGTTTTTTCCTTGTAGTGGCATTTATAAAAGGATAAACAAAGGGTGGAAAGATTATTAGGGACTTGAAAACAATTGTAAATCAACGAACCTTTATCTTTGGGAAATGAATAAACTCTTATTTGAGACTCTCGTCACTCATGTTATATTATATGGTTGTGAAGTTTGGGGTTGCATTATCTCTAGAGAATCATGGATATAGATAGAGCAAATCCAAAAGTTTTTTATAACTTATAATCTCAAAATTAAAGGTAATACACCCTATCATTTCCTCCTCATTGAAGCGATTCTTTCCCCCATTGAGAGCATGGTTATAACTAGGTACCTAATGCATAAGAATAAGATTAACAACATGTAAAACAAGAGGCCTCCTAAGATTTCCTCAAACTCCAGTCAAAACTACATGTGGTTCAAGTGGGGGTGGCATAAGGATTCCAAGTCTTGGCTAAACCATCGGGGAATAAAGGATTTAGAGGTCACTCTGTAGAATAACGATAATAATAAAAATATTATTACATCTAAATTTAAGGATAAATTGTTTACAATAAAATAAAATTACGATACTATAAGGAGGTGATTAACCCTAATTTGGAAGATAAAAAGTATCTCCCTATTTTTTCTAGTGTAGAGAAGAAAACCAACATTACTAAAATAAGAACAAACTATCATGAGCTCTATAGTGAACGAGGCGTTGGACAATTCCCAAAATGACATGGATCGAAAGAATTTGTCTTCTTTGTGACACTAAGAGGGTTGAAGATGAAAAACACTTTCTCTTAGAATGCCCTACACACACCCACAATAGATCACAATTCCAAATATTTGTTACAATACCAAGCTTCCTGGACTTTTTATCTCATCAACTATGGTGATGTAGGAATGCTTCTCTTAAATCTTTTCGAGCACAGGGATACAATTTTGAAGCAATCCAAGTAACTCCTTACCTTTCTTAAGATCCAATAGACCAAATTTGGTCTCGGTGAACATCATCATCATCATCATCGTATATATATATATATATATATATATAATGGCTTTTGTTTTAGGGTTGTTTCTTTGTATTTTTGTTTTTCTCATCATTTTTTTTAGTTGATTTCCTTTTATTTTTTATTTTTTATTTTTGCAACAACATTATTTTTAGCTCATGGTTTCAAAATGTTGCAATTTCAAGCCCAAAACCAAAAAAAAGGTGCTACTTGTAGCATCTTTTTTAGATTCAGAGGTTGGTTTTGAGGTTTCAGTTTATAATAGTACCAATTGTCAAGGCCACGATTTCAAACAAGTTGTAATGTTAACCCTAAAAAAGGGGGGTGCTAATGCTAGCACCACTTTTCGATTCAAGGGTTGATTTTGAGGTTTTTTATTTGAACATTACCAATTGTTAAGGCCGTGATTTCAAACAAGATGTAATTTTAATCCCCTCCCCCCCCTGCCCCCCCACAAAAGAAAAAATGAGAGGTGATTTAGGAAGCACCACTTTTTGATCTAGGGGTCATTTTAAGGTTTTTATTTCCAACTCTATAGATCATGATTAAAAAAAAATTGTAATTTTCACTCGAAAAAAATTGCTACTAGTAGTACCACTTTTTGAAATGAGGATAAAAACAACCATTAAATACGACCTCTAAAAAAATGAGAACTCTAGAGTGTTTTCATCAAGTTGGTAACTATGTTCATTATGTTAGTATGAAGCACCAATGTGGCTACCCACATTGGCATAAGGATCATGGTATATGGGAGCTTTATGTTATTGTGCATCAATTCTCTCAACTAATGGGATAAGACTTTTTATAGAGAAGTATTTAAGTTTTACAAAAAAATTGCACAAATGTTACTTAGCATGATTAGAACTGCATATAGAAAAAGTACATATGTGTGAATATCATTACTCCACTTAGATGAACAATTGTCCTCCATTAGTGTTAGAAGTGGCTCCCATTACATCAAAAGTGTTTTATTGAAGAATCAACTTTCTAGCATTATCCAATAAATGGGAAAAGTTTTTATCACACTTGCTTAAGTGTGAAGTACTTGAATTTTGTCAAATATTGGTTGGCATTTTCATTTTCAAAGAGTTGAGTAGCTTTCTTAAATGTATGTAGACCTATCAATGCTTTCAAAATGTGAAATTTGGAGGATTATAAAACCAAAGGAACTCAACATTAATCATTGAATGCATCTAGAGATGCATTGGAATGGAATGGATCTATGCTACCACACACATAATGCAAGGATGGATACGTAGCGAATGAATGGATATATGCTACCACACACAATGCAAGGAGGGAATGGAAGGCCAACCTACCACACACACACTACTAAAGAGGGAAAAAGAGGCATTGGATACATCACTAAATTTTAAGGCAAAGCACAAAAACCCTAGGGGGAGGAAAGAGAGGACAAAAAGAGGGGGAAAGCCACAAGTTAATTAAGGTTTTAGATCCTGATTATGTTAAGAAATGGTTGTAGATTATTAGGATACATTACTTAGGTTTCAAAACACATTTAGTGAGCTAGAAACCCCAATGTTTAAAAAGATAGAGAAGTATAGAAGGAACTCACCCGAAATTCAATGGTGTAGGTGTTGAAGTGACTTGTGCTAAAGAAGAGAGTTGTGATGGGGTTCCAAGAGTAATTTGTGTCCCACATGCTCCTACACATGCAACTCAACTTTCTAGTAAGAAAATACTTGCACTTGATATCTAATACAAAGTTATATATATATATATATATATATATATATATATGATAAATCAATGAAAGTGTTGAGTAGAGAGACCTAAGTTCCCCCAAGGAGGATGATACCTTCCTTGCCTCAGTTGTGATAGAATTTACTTTGAGGTTCTAGGGTTGAATCATCCCAAGGTATAAATGGAATTACACTAATAAATATTCCCTAGGATGAAACGACAAGCCTTCAATATAGGAGCCAAGCTAGTCATAAGAGGTCCATGTAAAGGTTCTGGAGATGACAAATGTAAGTAGAGAAAGAGTGTGGAAGAGGTGGAAGAGAGATTAGATCAAAATGTGTCACAAATCTAAGTGTGTATTTGGAGGATATGGTTTCCAAGATAAGGTATTTCTAGACAACCCAAGAGGCTTTACAAAAAAAATAGAAAGGTATAAATAGGCAAAGGAATAACCTCAAGGCATATATGTGTATGTCAGGTTAGTCATTAGAATATCTAAGTTATACAAAAAATTGATATTGTGTATTTTAAATCCATACCATGGGTTTCGCAATACCATAACATGGGTTTTTAAACCCAAAGTGCTCCTATGTTCCACGTGTCATGAAACGCATACATGATACTCACTTTAGGAACATGCGGTACACTCTCCACCAATAGATCAAGAAGGGTTAAGGGGATTTTATTCATTTGACACCATTAATAAAAACCTAAAATGGATTTGGGTTATCGTGGACCCTGGTGGCACATCCTAAGTGATTATGGACACAATTGAGGTTTGTGCTCCCAATTAAACCCATAAAGTTAGGAAATGCCCCAACTAAGTGCCCCGAGGGTAAAAGTGAGAAAAAACAATAATGAATGGTTAAATATCGTGGGAGAAGGTATCCAAGGATCTCACCAAAATGACAAGCATCCCTAAGAGGTCATACACCTACATTAAGGTAGAGGGAAATCAAGAAAGGTGGAAATTCACATCAATGTCGGTTAGACAACCGAAACAAACATAGGTCACCACTAATTATAAAGTCTTAAACCTAAACTAAGAATTGCTCAAAATATTGAGTTAAAAAGCCTATACACTTCACCTAGAATTACTTTTTCTTCCAAAATTATGAGCACAAATAGCCTTTTTTAGGCCATTTTCCCAGTAAAATATAAGACAGAAACCGATATCCAGTCACAAAGTAGAAAATTGTATTCCTACCAAGATTCCCACAATGTGAAAAGGGCATCATGATAACACAATAGTTGTGCAATCCCTAATTGGCAGTAGAACCCATTTTGGGTGGAAACCTCCTATGCCACGGTGAGAACATGGGTGTTTGATAAGCATCAAGTTGGGTATGAGCTATGTCTAATAAAATATAAAAAAACTTTAACAAATATGAATACTACATATAGCAAGATAAAACAATTTTTGATTTGCCTTTTCACCAGATCATCCAACACTATTGGAAACTTTTAGTTCTGGGAATGCATGCACAAGGCACAAGTAGCAGACAAAATATAATTAAAGATCAAACAAAAAAACCTAGTTGCAAACAGATACAATTTAATTTTCATTAAACAAGGTGAACCTACAAAATTCTAGCAAAAAATCAAGGCCCTGATATAATATAGGCCCCCATTCTAACTGGAAAATCAAATTATGAACCAGGATCTTGAATGGATGAAACCCACTTGCCTTCTTCTGTTGCGCAGTAGAATTCGCTCATTGAGGACAAAGTGTACCATATGAGTAGTAGTTACGTTGTAGTTATGAAAAATAATAGAAATAGATGTATGTATAGGAAAATTAACAATAAGAAGGTTTTAAATAAGAAATAAGGCTTGCAGAAAGTGATCGTCGTGAGAACAATCCTAATCGGCCCATGTCGGTGGGGGATCAACTTGCCAAACAGTTGAAGGTTATTTGCTACAAAAAACCAGATTAGAAAAACAGATATGAGGGTAGCACTTATTGACCCGTCTAGAGTCAATAGGAAGAAAACTAGAAGCAGCTACCTCTTGAGCAGTAATAGTTTGGCATTAGAGTCGGTGAGGGAGAAAACACGTGGAGGGAGACGATTTGTGAATTGTTGATCGACATGTGGCGAGTTTTGATTTTCCTTTGACATACGACGAAGGGCAGAGGGGAACCGTCCCTTAAAGAACGCCTTCTATGTAATTAACAATTTAGAATTGAGTGATTAAATTTGAAGTCCATGATAAATAACTTTTTTTGAGTTTATTCAAAATTATTGTCCTAAAAGCTTATTATGGTAAGATTGTATATAAAATATTATCACAATTCACATCTCCCCTTCCTCGAAAGGATTGGGCTATTGTATAACACTACATTTATGGAGTATGAAAATGGGATTGAAAGAGTAGATCTTGATTCTTAAGTAGCGTTAGGATGAAAATGTTTTTTATATGAATAATTAAAAAAGTCAAATATGGTATCTTGGCATTGTTGTTATGACTATAAATTTATTTTCCCTCCCTTAAACTAGATCAATTGTAGTTTGGTATTGTTGAGATAATTTTGGATTTACTGTAGTGGATGAATAAGAGATTGAAGTGAGATTTCAAAAAGGGTAATAAAATTGAAATTAGTTGGCGATCGATTCAAGGTTGGCAAGTAATCCATGGGAATTCAAAAAAAATATTTGAACCAATAAGTGATGTGTATATCTTGTCACCATGAACCTTAATAACAAATTCAATTCTCTTAAGTATACCATCAAAGATGTCTTTGATAGACCATTAAGGTGTGATTACTGCTTAGAACAAAGTTTGATGACTATAAGAGGTTTCAAGATCATTAGAGAAAAAGAAAGGACACAACCCTTACTACATTTCAATATCATTGTTCCTAATTTCCTCTTGTCCTTGTAATTTAATCTTTGCCAATGTTTTTATGATGCATTTCCACTCAATAACCACATAACTCATATATATGCTTTGTAAACTTGGCTCTGAATGAAGAGACGTGCAAATTGAGATCATATGAGGTGAACATTTAAAGTGGCTTTGAATATGTGAATAACTTAAGTTGGGATAGCTAGCATTCAAAATTGGAGCCTCTCCTCTTCTTTTTTTTCTGAATACCAAGTGTAATGAGCACCTTCTTTTGTGAAGCCATATAATTACTCTACTTCAACAAGAAGTTTGTCATAGTGCATTATAATACCTTTATCTTTTTGTAAGTAATGACATAAACACAATGAGAGCTTGTGTCTGTGAAAGACAAACTCAAAACTACAATCAATTATACATCAAAATTACACTATAAAATAAATATTTATCTTTAAGTGAAGTGGGTTATGAAACTAGTGCTAAGTTTTGTTATTACAAGATGTTTTGGTCATAGTTTTAGAATAAGGTAATGATAAATATCATGAGCATGCTATGTGGAGGTTAATATTTAACTATATATTATGTAGCTTTAACTTACACACTCTTCTCATTTTGAAGATGGTATCTAGGGTAAATCAAATTCAACATAAGCTTAAGACTTTGTCAACATAGGGCTCAAAGTCATTACAACGATATACACATTAAGAACTCAACATATCCCAATTGAACTTGTGTGGAGAGGATAACATTCCTTCTCTCAACCACCCAAATTAAACTCAACTAACTTATATAACTTTAAACTTAATATGTTTAATATTTAACCTTTCACTTTAAAACAAATTATACAACTTAATAATAATCACAAAGAATGAGAATGTACTTTTTATATCATTCTTCATACAATGAAACTGCAAATATTGACCACCATGCAATTTTTGGCAAAGCCTTTGGAAAATGTTGCTATCAAAGTCCGTTTTAATAGAAAAACCCCTAAACTACATTATGATTAATGTTTTTGTTTTACATATAAGTGGAATAATACTAGCTTTGCAACCTACAACTTGCAACCTTGGCACTAATACCTTTTCCTTGTTCCCTAAGATGGCATCCACCACATCAGATGGCAGCGCCCCTTCCTATAGGAACGTGGTGGTTGGCAACAGTCACACACCTTCTCATCTGAACTTTGAACCATCGAAGCTGGGATCCGACCCAACCGTGATGAAGACCAAGGCCAACTCTGACTCATCAATCCTAATGGAGGAGGAACATCAAGCAATTTCTCATCCCATGCCCCCTTTGAATAATCAATAGGACCATAAACCAAAGAGTTCTACTTGTATTCCTTAATCTAAAGATATCCTGCAATATGAGATCCAACTCCCAACAATGGCGCAACATATCCAATATATGCAGGATCATGCCCTGATCTATAAATTCATGGGATTATGGCCCTCAAAAAAGACCCTCCTCAAGTGGATCAAAACCAGATGGAAGCCCAAAGGAAACTTGGATCGAAAGTGTTCTTTACGACTATATTTAACCTGACAGAAGACAGAGAAAGAGTGTTCAAGAATGGCCTGTACTTCTTCAATTCAGCAGGTCTATACGTCTGGATCTGGAAAGAGAACTTCAACCCTGAGAAAGAGGATTTTATGGTAGCTTTGGTCTGGATTCGCTTGTACTCTCTTCCACGAGAATACTGACATCCTGAAATTTTAGAAGGAATTGATAACACGTTGGGTTCCTTTGTTAGAATAGCAGATGCAACCCTTCAAGGAAGTTACACCTCATATGCTAGGATATGTGTGTATCTGGATGTTTCAAAGGTGCTACCAACCTTAATAAGCCTTAGATTCAAGGATATTTAGTGGATTCAAATAATAGACTATGAACATATACCCTTTAGATGTCACAATTGTCACGCCCATGGACACATGTTTATGGATTGTCCTAAAACAAATTTGGTGGAACAACCCAAAGCCCAACGGGGAATAGATGCAGAAGGATTCAAAAAGTCCCAACGAAGAGAAAGGTCCTGCGAAAAGTAACTCCTCAACCCAATCCAAAGGGACCCAGAACCAGTAATAGCTTTGAGAAACTTGTGACCATTGAGGAACAACAAAGTGAATCGCAAATGGTGATGCAACATATTCAACCAAAACAAGCCCAGACTCAACCCAAAGATCCAAACTACAAAGTCAAGGGGATCTCAAATCCAGATCTACATGAAGAAAGTAACACAATCGAAGATCAGGACGAGGAAATGAAGAATTCAGAGGAAAATAAAATAGATCAGGAAGACAACGATGAAATGGAACTAGAAGGTTTGGAATTACAAAGCATAGCAGCATCCCGTGCACGACAAGAAATCCACTCAATCCCAGAAAATCAAATCCAACTCCTGAAATCGACGTTCCTCAAATCGAAACACAAGGACAAAGCAAGATCCACACATAAAGGTAAGAATTCCACAACTTCCTCTCTTGGAATAAAGAATCAATCATCAAAAGAAATAACCAAAGCAACTAAAGAGGATAAGAAAAGAGGAAGACCCTCGAATAAAAAACTTTTACAAGAGCTAGGGGAACTCTTAGTCAATTTAGGAAGAATTAGAAGTATTGCAGAAAAGTTCTTGTCCCAACTTCCCCATTCTCAATGAAAGTTACCACTTAGAATATAAGAGGCTTCAATGGCCCAAGTAAACATAGAGCCTTGAAAACCCTGATTTGCGAAGAAAAACCATTTATAATAATGATTCAAGAAACTAAGTGCCCGTCAGAAACCCTTGCTAAGATAGCCACAAGACACTAGAAAGGTTGCCTCTTAGTGGCTTTGGATGCTACCGGAGCCTCATGTGGCTTAGCTATCCTTTGACACCCCTCAACAATCCTCCTCAATCAGTTCTTCACCACCTGTCATTCCCTTTCTGTAGTCTTCCAACTAGTGGGTTTTGATCAGATAAGAACGATTTCTAATGTTTATGACCCCCAACTCACTCAAGATAAACTAGATTTCTTGAATTCTTTGTGCACCCTTGCCCCGATAACTTCTAAAAACCCGTGGATCTTAGGTGGAGATTTTGATATAATAGATTCACTCTCAGAGAAACAAGGAGGGATTAATTGACTCGATCAAGATTTTGAAAGATTCAAGGAGACCCTTCAAATCCTCAATCTGGTGGACTGGGAAACCAAGAATGAAGTTTTTACATGGAATAATCACAGGAGAGATCCCCATCAAATAACTTCTCGTTTGGACCATTTTTTGGTCTCGAAATCTTTGCTTCGCCTCAATTTTGCTTTAGAGACAACTAATTTTCCCTATGAAGGATCACATCACTGACTGATGAGCTTAATGATAGACATCCAAGCGAGTCCAAAGAATCAACCCTTCCATTTTGAATCCTTTTGGCTATCCAATCACTCTTTCCAGGAAATTTTTGAAAGGTGGTGGAATGTAACACCTTGTTTCCCCCAGTTTGTAAATATAATGGGACTGGACAAGGACTATGGTAAACTCATAAGTATGAATATGTGATGTAAATGGACCTACAGGAAGAGGTCAATGAATGTGAATAACATTCTGAATGTTATTGCAGGACTGCTGATGAGGGGATGTGCAGAAAAAGAGACCACGATGGCAGTGGAAGGCACCTGAAAAGGTGGCGTTAACTTCCACCGAGAATTAAATACCGTATTTGGACTCCACTGGCCCGAAGAACCAAAAGCGGCTCGCTGGCCCTGAAATTCAATGCCTCGCAGGCTGGTAGGCGTATGGATTGATGAGAGATGGGATGGGGAACGACCCATCCGTAGAGCTGTCAGGCCTGACCGACGCGAGGGTAATCGTGCCACACGCAACCTCGCGAGAGGATAAGGCGTATGGCAGAGACGATTGAAAGGGGAGACGCGAGGGGAACTCTGGCATTACGCAGAGTGAGTGATAGCAGAGAGGAAGGATTGGAACCTTCACTCCTGGTCACTGGCAGACAGAGATACACAGTCTCAAAGCATCGTGGTCTCAGCTCGAGGGTGGCTAGTGGTAAATCCCTTGGGAGTCGCTGAGCCTACGGTTGGGTAGAAACGAGCACCACTCTCAGTAGTTGCCCCATTTCTGGTGTTATTTTCGGATAAGTGTTTTACATAATTGTATCTTGAAATTTATAGAATGATGTATATATGTATATGATCATAGAACTGTCAAATTATGAATGATTTCTGTGTAAGAATGTCTGTGCAGTGTTTGATGAGAATGAATAGATATATGTTCATAACAAAGGAAATCACGCATGACGTACATGGATAAAGCAATCTTATTTGTGCCTAGATTGAACTAATTTAGGTTCCCAGCCCGTTCTCGGGAAGTTGCTTTCCCTTATCTGTCTTAGGGATACCCGGTACAGATCTCTTCACAGAGATTTCCTCCCTAGAAAGGTTCACAAAGGACCCAGAAAAGGGACTTGAACGCACAAGTCTTAACAACCCTGGGCGAAGAGGAATGACCCTCTTGAAATCCCGAATTAGCAGCGTAAGGATAAGTATGGATCAACGGATGAGATCCTGTCAGGGAACTTGTTGTCATTCATGATCGTTAAATCGAAGGAATGAGCGAGGGCGTTAATTGCCTTAACCCTTTTTCCTCTATCTTCGTGAATAGCGAGGAGATCTGAGTCGTAGACTCCCAGGCTCCATGAGAGCATCTGGACCGTTGATTTTTCCATGTCCAGAGAGCAATAGAAAAGGGCGCGACATCGGGACCAATCTGAATCGTCAGATCTGAACTAGAAATCCCGACAGTCGTTAGATATTTAGGGAGATAGACGAGGGTTAAGCCTCGTGAATAGGGGCAAAACAGATCTGAGCTGTCCATCCGAGGAGGACAGGTGGCAGAGATCCAAGGTTCTTGCGAAATCAGAGGTTTGTGGGGTAGAAGTCCAAAATTTGGACGCTCCAAGTCGGGAGTGGCGAGGCTACGAGAGGATCAGAGCCATCCATCCGAGGAGGACAGGTGGCAGAGATCCAAGGGTCTCGTGAACTCGGAGGTTCGCAAGGTAAGAGCCCAAAAGTTGGATGCTCTAAGTTGTGAGTGGTGAAGCCACGAGAGGATCAGAGCCGTCCATCCGAGGAGGACAGGTGGCAGAGATCCAGGGATCTCGTGAGCTCGGAGGTTCGCGGGGTAGAAGTCCAAAAGTTGGACGCTCCAAGTCGCAAGTGGCGAGGCTACGAGAGGATCAGAGCCGTCCATCCGAGGAGGACAAGTGGCAGAGATCCAAGGGTCTCGCAAACTCAGAGGTTCGCAAGGTAAGAGCCCAAAATTTGAATGCTCTAAGTCGCGAGTGGCTAAGCCACGAGAGGATCAGAGTCGTCCATCCGAGGAGGACAGGTGGCAGAGATCCAAGGATCTCGTGAGCTTGGAGGTTCGCGGGGTAGAAGTCCAAAAGTTGGACGCTCCAAGTCACAAGTGGCGAGGCTACGAGAGGATTAGAGCCGTCCATCCGAGGAGGACAGGTGGCAGAGATCTCGCGAACTCGGGAGTTCGTAGGGTGAATGCCCAAGTAGTTGGTGTTAAAAGTCGCGTGGCGCGAGGACACGAAGCGACGAAGTGGAGAGAGAACTAGGAGCCGTCCATCTAAGGAGGAAAGGTGGCAGAGATCGAGAGATCTCGTGAACTTGGAAGTTCACAGGGTGAGAGCCCAAACAATGGTTACTCTAAGTCGCGAAGATGCGAGGAGCGAGGAAGGAAGGAGAGCCATTGGATCTGGGTCGTAGGAGGATCGTTGGATCGGGTACCCTATCACCTATCGTGCACTCGGGGGTTCGGAGGTTGAGTGGAGCCACTTTCGACATCAGAAGTCACGAAGTGCCGAGGTTCGTGTGGACGCGTGGCAAAGCCATAAGGTGGGACCCGCGTGGTTGACGGGTGGACGCACGTTGTCTGGAGATAGGAGTCGACACTCCGTTGAATTCTTGCATCTCGGGGGTTCGCGGAATAAGAGGGTGAAAGCTCGACGGTTCAACCGGCGAGGTTGCGAGGTTGCAAATAGAGAAGAACCGCCAAGGGAGGAGTCAACTCAGCGTTGACTTACCACATCTCGGGAGATCGCAACAGGAGAGCACGAGAGTTCGACTCACAAACTCACGAAGGTGCGAGTTGCGAGAGGCATTGATGTTTAAGCCTAGCCTACGGTTACAGGTGGGGAGGGCGCTAATTAAGAAAGGAGCTATACCCGTATCGCCATTCTACCTTCAAGATTGGACTCAATTGTATCGCTGAGTCGTGGAACACAAAAAGGCGCCTAGTTTGTTTGGCCTGTGGTCCTAACCCACGATCACAGGGAGGTGAACAGGGAAGAACTAGCCTGCACTAGACCCCGTAGGACTTCAGGGATTCTGCTCCTTGAGGAAGAACAATTTTTTTTTGATTATAGGTAGTGGGTATGTTACATGGAACTCAACAACAATCAATTCATGATCACCAATGTATTGCCTGCAACAATGCTTGGAAAATTTAAAAAGGAAAATAAGAAAATGGAATAAGGAAGAATTTGGAACATACTTTCTTCAAAATCAAAGTTGACAGAGCAAATGAAACAAATTCAACAAGAAATGATCACCAAAGGTCGCACATAAGATTTAATAAAGGAGGCAATAACATTAAAAGCCCAAATCTCTATTCGGGAACACGAGGAGGAACAATTACGCCGTCAAAAATTGAGAGTGCAATGGTTGGAAGAAGGGGAAAAGAATACAAAGTTCTTTCATGCCTCAATGCTACAATGTTGCCACTCTAACATAATCACATCGATTAGAGACGCTCAAGGGAACAAACAAAGCAATCACAAAGATATGGAGACACAGTTAATCCAATACCATAGTAATCTGATGAAAGAACCACGAGCTAATAGGAAATCAACAATAGATAAAATTACCAAAAATATTCCTAAGCTCGTAACCAAAAAAAAATGAGCCCTGTTGAGAGAGATCTCGCTGGAGGAGGTGGAGCAGGCAGTCATGGAAATGCCAAAAGGTAAATCTCTAGGTTGTGATGGTTTTACTACTGATTTTTTTCATGCTTGTTGGTCTGTGATAAAATAGGATGTTTGGGAAGCAGTGGAAGATTCTAGAAAATTCTTCAAAGTTCTCCTAGCCCTGAACTCAACTTTCCTAGCCCTGATCCCTAAAGAAGAGAAGGTGGAGGATCCCAACAAGTTTAGACCTATAGCCTTGTGAAATGTAGTCTATAAAATCATTTCCAAAGTAATAGCTAATTGTCTTAATCCCCTCCTCCCCCTCTTAATCTCCCAGGAACAATTGGACTTTGTAGAAGGAAGACAAATCCTAGACAATATAATCTTAGCCCAAGAACATATCCATTCTCTAAAATCTTACTGAAACCCTGACTTACTAATTAAATTGGACTTGGCTAAAGCCTATGACATCCTTAGCTGGGACTATATCTCAAGTATCCTTTTGGCTTTTGGTTTCTCCCCTACCTGGATTAAATGGATAATGTCCCTAATCTCTTTAGACTTCTTCTCAATCTTGCTCAATGGCTCGCCGACCTCAACCCCTTCCCGAGGTATCCGCCAAGGTGACCCTCTTTCTCCTTTCCTCTTTATAATCATGGCAGAAGGGTTAGGTAGAACGATCAAAGAAGTTGTGGCACAAGGGAGGTGGAAAGGTCTCAATCTCCATGGGGGAGAAGAACCAACAACTCACCAACAGTTTGTGGATGATACAATGCTAATGGAATCTCCAACCATAAGAGAGATCGTCCAATTAAAACAAGTGTTAGAGGATTTTTCACAAGCTTCAGGAATGTTAATCAACAAAAGGAAATCACATATGTTCTTCTTCAACACCCCCCCTGTAGTGCAAACCTTCTTGGTCGACACTTTAGGCTTCTCTTGTAGCTCCCTTCCAACTAAGTATCTCGGGGTCCCTTTGGTCGAAAACTCCCTAAAGAAAGCTACCCATGATGACTTATTTGCCTCTCTCAACAAAAAACTGGATAACTAGGCCTTTAGATCCTTGAATCTAGCGGGTCATCTAATCCTAATGAAATCGATCCTCCAAACTATCCCTCTCTATCGATTCTCAACCTTAGTGACCCTAAAATTTGTTTTGAAATGGATTAGAAATATTCAAAGATCCTTTCTTTGGGGAGGCTCAAAGGAAAAAAAGAAATGGGCTTTGGTCTCCTGGAATATAATATGCAAGCCAAAGTGGGCGGGAGGTCTAGGTCTCCGAGATCCTAAAGTTCTAGGTTCAGTCCTTGGAGAAAAACTATGGTGGCGCTGGCTAACAAACCAAAACTCCCAATGGGCCCACCAATGGAAGGGAAAATATGCAAAGGAACAACAAGAAGGAAACCTAGTTAGAATGTAGATGGCTCCACTGGGCTCTTATATTTGGAATATAACTTGGCAAAGCTAGAACTTGATCTAACAACACTGTTTTTGGGAAATCCGAAATGGAAGGGAGGCCCTCTTCTGGGAAGATGCATGGCAACAAAGATCGAAATGGGATGCTTAGGAACAACTCACAGGTATAAAAGACACAATGTTAAGCCAGGGAAAAACCATAGTAGCTCATTATTGGACTCAGGAAGGAGAGAACCACAAATGGCGCAAGTGGATCCCTAAGGAATATTGGTTGGGTATACCTGATCAAGTGACAGAGGAGGATTTTTTGAAGAACTTAACATAAAGGAAAATCCCAGTGAGCAATGAGCGAGATAAATTACGCCGGGGATGGTCAACAAAGGGCTCCTTCTCAGTCAAAGAGGCTTATTCACTAGCAACAGGATATCAAAATATCCCCACGCAGAAAATCTGGCCATGCATCTAACAACAAAAGCTTCGGCCTAAAGTCGTTATCTTTTTATGGCTTCTAACCCAGAACAAGACTTTCACTTGGGACAACCTCTGCAAGCGATGCTTCATCATCTCTTCACGCTGTATATTATGTCAAACCCACGAAGAAACAAATGAGCATCTTTTTAACTCTTTCCCTTTTGTGGAAACCCTATGGTAGCAAAGTGAGACCCTTTTCAGGAGAATAGGATGCAACCAAAATTTGATTTTTTCCTCCTTTGAAGAATGGCCTATCACCAAAAATCCCATTGTCAACCACCTTTGGCAGCTGCTGCCAGGGTTCCTAATCTGGGAAACTTGGAAAGAACGCAACATACGCATCTTTAGAAATGAGTTGAAGCCCCCGAAAATGACTTGGGCCTCAATAATCAAAGCCCTGCAGAAAAAAATTCTTAGTCAACCTTGGACAGACGAAGACTGGCAAACAAATCAATATGAAAGTATCATCCTAAGAGAGATAGCAATTTTGACTACTTATGCACTGGTTAGGATGACCTAGGCGGCTCCAAAGGTCTCGGCTCCCTCAAAGTGGTCGCCCCTTCCCCAAGGATTAATCAAACTAAACTTTGATGGGGCGTCAAAAGGAAATTAAGGTCTGGCTGGTCTGGGAGGGGTTTTCCGAAACGAGGAAGGGAAGATCCTCAAAACCTATGCAGGAAAACTAGGATTCAACAACAATAATGCCGCGAAGCTCCTAGCCTTAGAAGAAGGACTTGGCATCGCAAAAGAGAATGGGTAACCAAGTCATAGTAGAGGGGGATTCCCTCTTGATCATAGACATGATAAAAAGAATCCAAAGGGGTACCCGGTTTTCAAAAATAGTCTTCAATTGGCATCTAGAAGCATCGTTGGAGAGGGTAATGAAGTTAATGAGAAACATACTAGTCATCATCCCTACCCATGTGAAGAGGTCAACGAACAAGCTAGCGGATTGGGTAGCAAATGAAGGGATAAAGATCCAAAGCGACAGATGGGAGGAGGCATGGGACCCTACATCCACTAACAAGCTGGCAACCACCAATCAAGTCCTGGCTAATAATCACTGGACTCACCCATATGGGGTGTTAGGGACGAGAGCAAATGGCGTTTTGGGCCTCGGGACCGAAAGGATGGGGGAAACACGAGGCATTAATGCCCATACAAGTTGGCAGGCCCACCACATGAGTGAGAACATAGTAGTAGAAGAATCGAGGGAAGGCGGGAGGTATTTTTACCAGGGATGTCACAAAGAATGAAGATTCATGATGACCAACTGGCTTGCAGAGGGAGAGGCTTTAATGAGTGAGGCAAGTACTTGCTCCGACTATCACCAAAGAGTCGACACATCAGCGACCGAAGCAAATGAGAAGATCGTTTCGAACCTGCTACCCGATATCCCACATGCCAGAACCCAAAGGCCATCACATGGCAACAAAGATCTATGGCATGCGTTGGAGGCGAGATGACCCCTCGGTCGTAACACGAAGTTAAATGAAAATTAACTTGATGTTAGGGAAGGTCCCCATTACTAAGTGCTCGATGGCAAGATGAATCAGAATTACGAGCTCGACAACATATGTAGGGTGGCAGAGCTTCAACTCCCTGCAGACCAAGCTAAAGGAAGTGGAAACTCAAAGTGATAATCAGAAAGGAGGGGGGGCTGAGACCCTCCCTTAGACGAATCATCAACACATTAAGTCTCGACTGCGAAGGGGAACCTGGGAAACAATGGCTCCCCGTATATCCCCGCGACTATCGACGTGGAGGGCATTCTCCCCCAACCTTGTATTCTCACTAGAATGAACTTGAAGCCCCATCCTCCAGACTTCAGTGCAAAGCTTTCAATGCAGCGCACTCCCTCCACACTTATATCTCGACGTGGTTCCAAGATCACGTGGAAGAAGCAGAGGCAATCGTTCAGTAGGATTGCATTATGCATACAGGGCAAGGGGTGACATAAGCTATGGTCCGTTGGGTTTCGAATGTAGGAACAAAAAGGGCAAGAGACATGAAATATTGGAAGACAATTGAACTGTATTGGCACATTAAGAACCTCCTAGGTCAAATGCTTCAGACAAGGGAGGAGGCCCATAACACAATACAACTCCAGCTGGATGGTCTTCACCTAATGACGAGGAAAGTTCTATCTCGCCTACCTACGTCAAGTACAGTGGTGACTCCCTCAGCTCCGCACAACACCGCGAATTCAGCTCTGGACCAAACTCAGGACTGATCGGCCATGCCCCCAAGTCCCTGATATTTGGTCTTAGTTTGTTTTAGAATTTTGTATATGAATTACCTTAAAAGAAGCAAACCAAAAGCAAGTAGCCACAAGAATATAGATAATTTCTTTATTTTTCTAGTTCTAAAAACTTTGTTTAAAAACATTGGATATATAGTTAAATCCGACAAACTTTACCTATGCTATTAGTATAGTTTCCCAATAACAAACAAATAGCAAAGGTGAATAACATGTATGAATTTTTGATAGTTAATTAGAATTTTAGTACTACGAGCTTACCAAAAAAATGTTTCTATTTGAACCGAAAAAAAACCATATACTACATGTTGATTAATGTTTGTCAATAATGCTTAACCAATTTAAGCTTTATTGATAAAGCATAACATTATCTTCCATTTTAAACTTCACATTTAATGTCACCTCATAATAATCCCAAGAATAGAACCGCTTTGTTTTCGGATCATATCCTTATCCTCCAATTTCCACGTTACATGTAATGTCAGCCCATAATCATACCTCATGGAGTGAACGCGTGGCAAAAACGGATTTTCAATTATTTTTATTATTACGCAGCCCTGGCCCTTTTATTAATTCGAAAAATAAAATGCAGCCCTGGCCCTTTTATTAATTCGGAAAATACGGGATTCGTCGAAAACAAAACATATTTAACTAAAAAGTAGATTTGATGTATGGATAAGTCCTCCGCGTAATGGCCCAATAATTTGCCCCTCCTTAATCTTAAAGTAACGAGAACTATCTCGAGTGAGAGGGTTTTTATTACAGAGAATGTTCAAGAAGAAAGCGAAACCGAAGACGAGTAAAGTAACGAGAACTATCTCGAGTGAAAGGGTTTTCATTACAGAGAATGTTCAAGAAGGAAGCGAAACGGAAGAAATCATTTGTCTCTTAGCATCTGTTTGTTAAAGCAACCGAGGCTGGCCAGGATTTGAACCCTGCATCCATTGACTGCCATTGGTGAATGTTTCTAAGGGAATTTGCAAGGTACTATGCCCGCAATTGTGCCCTCTGTGTTAAATTTAGTATCTCGAAAATTTTTAAATTTTTTGTTTGAATCATTTTCTGCGAAACTTAACTGTCGATCGAAGATATTTTAGTTGGGTCGGGTTTCTATGGTAATTTATGTAAATTTTGCCCATGGATTTGGCTGAGGTTAGTGTCATTGTAAACCAAATGTAGATCTACTTAAATGCTGACATTCGAATTAATTGTTTTTAAGCACCAGATTGGTTGCTATTTCCAGTAATAACGATTTTGTAAGATTTGGACTGAATTCTACACTAACATATGCTTTAAAATGCATATATTTGCCAAAAGTTTGAGAGCCGTCGTGGGCGTTTGCAGATTTAAAATCGTTTAAATTTGAATCATTTTAGTTAAAGATTCGAAGTGTTCATACTTAAAATTCTGTCATCTGAATTTTGGGAAAAAAAACCCTTATTATGGCTCTATGATGCAACTCTTATTTTCTCCATAAAAGTTTGTTTACTTTATATTAAACATTTTAGTGCTTACATTTAAAAATTATGAAGCACACTTTACTTCGATATATATCTTGAATAATTATATTTTTATGTATTTATGTTTTCTGTTATCGATTTACGCCTCTGTATCATGCCACTCTTTTTTTTCTCCATAAAAGTTTGTTTAACTTATTGTTTAGATTTATATTTATAAAATTATAAGGCGTATTATGTCTAGATAATTACTTATATGTTGAATATTTGTATCTTCAGGCAAGGGCTTGCTTGTATTATATTGTTCAAGTGCAAATCTTGGGGGAATTGTAGTGTTATAGTGTAGGGTTTTGTGTATAGAATAAAGAATGACGTTGAACTCTAAAAAGAGGCAGCGTGTTGGCAGCAGCAGTCGACTATCAGCATTATGTGACCAGAAGCTTGACATAATGAAAAATGATGAGAATGATTTCGATTTTCAGCAAGCAAAGTATCTTCAAGCTAATAAGACTGGAGGATTCAATGATGTGGCTACTGCCGATGTTGTTCTGTTTCTGCACCGAGTTTCTACGTCCTTTGACAAGGATTCCGAGGAAAATGTAGAGGTCGATCAGCCTTTTGAAGTTCACTTGCATTCCAATGTTCTGAAAGAATCTAGGTATTTTGCTGCTCTTCTATCTGATAGATGGCAGGCATCTGTGGATAAGAAATTGGAGAAGCCATTGCCGATAAGTTTGAGTATGCCTATCTCGAGAACGACAGAATCATATCTTGCAATTTTTCAGTTGTTCTATTCCAAGGATTTTGCTGGAACTATCAGCGATGTTTCCGATGCATTATCTCTTCTCCCTATTGCTTCAGAACTCTTGTATGATGAATGTATCAGTTATTGTGTTCGGTTCTTAGAGGCCGTGCCATGGAGGGAAGA
>ML812808.1:169440-205042 GCA_009831015.1 Picea engelmannii
CAATTTGTTTAGTTCTTAATTGTTTCTATATTGACTGCTTCGTTCTTGAAAATATCCTGAGGTCTCGATGTATTTTTTCTTGTTTCCTTGTATACTTCCAATGTATCTTGAAGTTACCTCCCTATTTTGCTTCATATCAAAGTGCATACTGATAACCCTTGAAAACAGAATGTATGACAGAAATAGATTATTGAAATGCCTTTAATTTTCTCCTCTTACTCTATTCTTTTTGTGCTGTAACCTTGTATAATCATACTTTTATATATGAGTGTTTGTGTGTGCATGTGTGAAGACATTAGGATGAGACACAGCCACATGGACTGTTGTATTTTATTGTATATTCATATGTATTGCACATATCTCTATGTACTTTCTTAAAAGTTTTTTTTTCTTATAGAAGCTTCTTTGTACATATTTCATCTCTTAGAAACATCCCCTTCCTCTATAAGCTTCATTTACTATGTTTTATTGGAGACATGTTCAAACTTGATCACTGTCATACTATTTTCTACTCTATAAATTGTATTGCAAATGAGTGTACAACATGTGTAGATTATGTCGATCTTCTTTCTTCTCATACTTACATACTTCTATTGTGTTATCTTGTGCGTGAGTATTCACATTGTTGTTTTGTGCTCATATCAATTAGTATTAGAGCCTGCAGATTACGGCCTTTAGATCTAGTCACTTCAACGGCTTCCAGATTTTACCCTTACTAGATCTCTCACCATTCAACTTTGTATGATCAAGGCCCTAGATATAGTCTCCTTGAGGGTTTCCAACTTTCCATCTCTTACCCTCAACTATATCTATTCTCTTTAACAATCTTCATCTTTTTGGAGCTATGCATTTGGAACAATTGACACCCTCTCTTGCTTGGAATAGGATTTAAAGGAAGCCCTCACTTGCCAAGGCCATATCTCCTCAATTGTATCTTGGAATTGCAAATTGTAAAGTGCATTGGAAAGCTTGAGGTGAGCTCTACAACGTGAGGGGGTGTGGAACATAGTTCGACAACTTTGGAGGCCCCAAAACCCCTCAGAAATGCCAAAACTCGCATTTCAGTTTACAACATGAAACTACCAAATCTTTGATTTGTTGCATTTTGTCCAGAACCTACTACCATTAGCTTCAGAACTGTAATTTCCGGCGTCAGATCACTGGTTTATCTTAGATGTGATCTTGAATGGCCCCAAGAGGTCAAATAGATGTTGAATTGATGCATGACTCGACCATTACTAGTTCGTTGGAACAAATCCTTGTTGGTCAGGGCGAGAACTAGACTTGGATGATGTAGGAGATGATGTGGGCCTTCCAAGAGATTCTCCTACAAAATCAACCTCGTGGAAACTCAACACCAAACTTAGTACCACATATTTCTTTCCATCTAGGAGCCAAGGTGTAGATCCCTAAGTTTGATGGCAACTTTAATGGTGAGAAGCTTGATTTTTGGTTATGCATTGTGGAGGCATACTTTAAGACTTGACCTGAGATTATGATGTAGACAAGATCCTCATTGTTGAGGCCCATATGGAAGAAATTGCTGTAGATTCGTGTCATAATCACTGAAGTTTGTTGGCTATCGAAGAAAGGTCGATTATTTGATGGGTTGATTTCACATCTGTTGTGAAGGTGAGGTTCTAACCTCCTCGACAGTGTTGCAAGAAGCTCCCCCCCCATGCTTCGAAGCCCCGAAGCTTGATTCGAGCAGGTGCGTCTAGGAAGCTCTGGTTGAAGCGTGCTTCGGGGGAGTTTGGCACGCTTCTTGCCTTTTCTGAAGCATCCGGTCTTAAGCGTGCTTCACGTGCGCTTTCAAGGAAGGACTGCACTCTTTCAAGGGGGACCCTCGGACTCACCAAAAAAACTCATTTTTATTTTTATTTTTTTGAGTTAGGGTGGGGCCTAGCTTAGGCTTAGGGTTGAGGGGAAAGAAAGGAGGAGAATAAAGGAGGTCTTTCCCCTCCATTCTCCTCATTCTTTCATCTTGAGTTTGGAGGAGAGAGCAAAGGAGAGCTTGAGAGTTCAGATTTGTGAGAACTTGGAGGAGAAAGCAAAGGAGAGCTTGGAAGAGTGAGCAAAGAGGAGCTTGGAGGAGAGAACAAAGACAACCATCTTCCAAAGGTTTCAAGTTTCAAGTTTCAAGAGCTAAAGAGGTAAGCCCAAACCCCAACTCCCTCATTTCCTTGGGTTAACTTTGTTAATGTTTTTTTCCTCCTCCTACTCTTTCCCATTCCTTCTTCTCTCTCATTTTATTGCAGGTTGTTCATCTAAAACTTGAAGAAAATTGTTTTCTTTTGGTTTGTCATTCCTTTTTTTATTCTCATTGTTCTGGTGGGGAGAAGGCATCGAAGGGAAGATGATGATATTGGTGATTCTCATGATGACCCACAATATGAAGTTGAAGGGTTTGAAGAGGAAGGGGGAAATGAAGAGGGCAATGTAGGACGCAAAGATTTATTGAGACCCTTGTGGCAATTTGTAACAAAAGTTGAGGAGGGGGAAAGGTGGTGGAAGCAGTAAATTTTTATGTCCTCATGACTGTCATGATGGAAAACCTTATACTGGTTCATATACTCGTCTAAGGAGGCATCTTTGTGGTGTAATGGAGAGTGATGACAACAAGGGGTCCACTGGGATCACAATTTGCCCTAATATATCCAAGGAGCAGAGAGAAAAATATATAAAGATAGAGGAAGCTGCACAAAAAAAGTATGGTAGAAAACAAAAACTTAAATTCGATGCCTCATCTAGATTTGGTGGTAACACATCTCCATCTCATCGTGGTTCTGGAACCTCTGGATCTAGAAGAACAATAGAAGATTTCCTTGATATTGGAGGTAGGGATGAGGTGGATGCAAAAGTGGTCCGATTTCTCTATGCTTGTGGTATCCCATTCAATGTGCTTCGTTCCCCTTATTGGCACGATCTTGTCAAAGCAATCAATGAAGCCCCCAAAGGATACAAGAGCCCCAACTATGAGAAAGCTAGAATTGTGTTACTTGACAGGGAAAAAGAAAAAATTCAAAGAGCTCTAACGCGGTTTACAGATGAATGGGTAGACGTTGGGGTATCCATTGTATCAGATGGTTGGACAAATGTTAGAATTCTTGGTGTTTCTGCTACCGGTGCAATGTTTCTTGTAGCACATGACTCCTCTTCAATTATTGCATCTTTCCAAAACATTTCAGATCTCCTCTTGAAAACAATTAATGATGTTGGTCCTTCTAATGTGATTCAGGTAATCACTGATAATGCAACAAATTGTAAGGGAGCAGGTAAAATCATTGAGCGAGTTCATCCACAGATCTTTTGGTTTGGGTGTTTGGTGCACACCTTGAACCTTTTGATGCATGATATTGTCAAGCATAGAGAATGTGGATGGATTAATCAGTTGTACAGGAGAGGGAAACAACTTATAAAATTTATCACCGGGCATACAAGGGTCAATTACTTCTACAACACTCACTCTAGGTTGTAGCTACTTAAGATTGCAAACACTAGATTTGCTAGCTATTGCCTCACCTTTAGGCGCCTATTGAAGGTGAGACAAGCTTTGGGTGCTATGGTGATGAGTGATGCATGGGATGAATTGGGCAATGATAGAGAAGGTGCAACAACAATGAAGGAGACAGTCCTTGACAGTGAGTTTTGGTCACAGGTTCGGTTTGGTTTGCAATTCACCAAGCCAATTTATCACATGATCAAGTTTGCAGATTCAGATCAACCAATCATTGGGGAGGTGTATGAGCAAATGGATAGCATGCTAGGGAAGATTAAAGACATTGTTGAGCCTAGAGACGTCAACCTCTATAACCATATTTGTGTAGAGGTGGAAAAATGGTGGGAAATGCTAAATATTCCACTACATGCCTTAGCATATGTGCTAATACCTAAATACTATCATGTATCATGGCTTTCATCACCAACACCTGGTGGTGGGACCAAGAAAAGACCACACCAAGATCCAGAGGTTCAAGCAGGTTATATGAAAGCATTAGATAAACTTATCTCGGACGAGGAGGAGTGTGACAACATAAGGAGACAATTGAGCCATTACATCCTTAGTAATGGTGCCTTTGGGACCAATCATGCAATTAGAGATCGAGGGAATCTGAGTTCTCTTGAGTGGTGGAACATGCATGGCGGTGCTACCCCATAGCTGCAACGTTTGGCAACATGGGTGCTTTCATAGGTGGTGAACACTTCTTTTGCAGAGAGGTGTTGGAGCACCTACAGTTTCATCCATAACGTTAAAATGAACAGGTTGAATGTAAGTCGGGCAGAGAGCTTGGTCTATGTTCATTACAACTTGTGATTGTTGTCCCATTATTGTGAGGAGGCATAGATGGATAAAAACTTGAGGCGTTGGGACAACAATCCAGAGGAGGATAATTTGGAGGATGGAGTATTGCTTTTAGAGCAATTGGAGAGTGTTCTTTTGGACAATGATGATCATGTTGCGATGCCACCCCCATCCAGTGCCAGGGTCCCCATGTCCAGGATTCCAGCTACAACAGTAGGGGCTTCATCTTCAGCTCCACTGCAACCGCCTACATCTACTTCTGCACTACCACCACGTGGAGGCCCACGCAGTACCCGCGGTGGTGGAAGGAGGATGGGATAGTTGTTTACAGTTTGATGATTCTCCTTTTTCATTACTTTATATGTCATAGTCTATAGATGATAGATTCATAGTATTTGGCCACTAGCTCAGTTTAAACTTTAAACTTTAAACTCTATTGTTTTGGACCTTTCGGTCTTCATACTTCAATGTAGATGCCCTATTTGGTAAACATAACTATTTGGTCATGACTCATGTTATTGTTGACAGTTTTTGGATATATGTTTTCATTTCATAAGTTTATGGTCTACTTTCTATTATATCAATATGGCTTAAAAATTTGTATGTTGGTTTGTAAGTTTGTAATTGCTAGAATCTAGAATCTAGATGGTTGATGCTCGAATGATTAATCATTGATGAACTATGTAGTATGGATGCCATTTCTATCTATATTGATATACAAATATGCATGTTTTCATATATTCTACAACTAATGTCTTTCTACATGTTTTTTTGAATATATATATATATATATATATATATATATAATAGACGCTTCCGGGATGCTTTGCTTCCAATGATTTTTGGTAAATGATGCTTCCCACGCTTCCGCTTCGTGCAACACTACTCCTCTGTATTGAGTGAATTAATTGGCACAATGGCTTTAACTTAGGAAACTCCCAAGCCAATCTGTCCAACAGTACATTGAACTATTAAACAAGTTTCAAGTCAAGGTGGGAGTTTCAGATCTAGAAGAGATACATGCAATCAAATTTCTTTTTGTTTTTTTCCTTAGTATTAGGAGAAAAATAGCCATGTCTGATGTATAGATTCTTGGACAAAGCATATAAACTAGCCATCTATGCTGAACACAAATAGAGACCTAAGTTTGTGAGGATTAGGCTGTAAGTTTTTCTAACCCTAGGTGATTGCTGTCCTAATGTCCTCTCATTAAATAACTCAAAATATAATTTATTTAACAGAAAAATTAAATTTCTAAACATTGCATCAATCACACTATAGTTGAAAATGAACATTGGAAGCAAAAGTGGAGCACATACATACACAAGGATTTCTCTTTCAACTCAACTTCTTATTCCTTTGATCAAAGCTTACAAGGTGACCTCTGCAACCTGCTTGGACCAACAACTGTATGGTCAATAAAATCACCTTAAACAGAAGTACAGCCTGTGCTTTTTCTTGCCTGTTTTGAATAACAGATCACTCTTCCTCTCCTCGCAAGGCTGAAGCACTCTCTAGCAATCCACATAAGACAGTGTACAATAGGATCTAAAGGTGTACGATCTGTGCAAAAAGAAAAGATAGATAATAGTCGTATGGTCTGTACGACCTGCTGGTTTCTTTAGCAGATTTGCTCATTTTCTTACTAATGCACTCTTTCTTCTTCTATCTCTCTTGCTCTCTTCTCATATGAGGTTGACCTTTCCTCTCTTTCCCTCTTTATGCTTTGAGAGAAATAACTAATCTCCTCAACCCTAGCTACCACCTATCTCAATCTTGAGATGTTCGACTAAGATTAAATCTTAACCTAAGTCTCTAATGTTTTAGAACATTTCATTTAGATCCCTAAGACTAAGTTGATTTCAAAGCATTAGACTTTGACTTTTTCTAAGTGAAATTACAAGATGGAATTACTGACCACTTTTCCAAGATGGTCACCAATAAAATATCTTGAACCACTTTATGCGCCTTCACATAGAAACCTATGCAAGAAGTTTCTACTCGAGCTACATTTCTCAACACTCCCTCTTAGTGAGGAAGAAATTTTGCACTAATCCAAGTGTGTCTTTGAATGCTTCAAACTTTCATTTTGCTAAGGGCTTGGTCAGAATATAAACTACTTGTGATATGTAGGAATATACTGGAGCTTCACTTCTCCCTTCTGAATCCTGTCTTGTATTCAATGATATTTGATCTCTATGTGCTTGGACTTGTCATGAAACATTAGATTCTCAGAGAGTTTGATATAACTTTGATTATCACAGTAAATAACTATGGGATCCAACTCCTGATCAAACAATCCTGCAAGTAACTTGTGAAGCTATATGGCCTCACAACTAGTAGCATTGATTGCCATGTATTTTGCCTCTGCTAATCTAAGTTCCACGAAAATTTGCTTCCTGTTGAACCAATATATCATTGTCGATCCCAAGTTAAAGCAACACCCTGAGGTGATCTTTCTGTTTGCTGCATTGCTTGCCCAATCTGAGTTTGTATACCTCTGCAACTTCACTTCACCATCTCTAAGATATCTCAGACCGCACTCCACTTTGCCCCTCAAGTATTTGAGCACATGTTTTGTTGCTACCCAATGCTCCTGCTTCGACTCCACCGTGAATTGGCTCAAGGTGTTCACTGCAAAACATATATCTGGGCAAGTGTTGACCAAATATATCAAGGAACTTATCAACTGCATATATAATGTGGGATCCACCAATTTTGAATCTGAAGTTGTCACCTTCTTCAGGTTCATGATCATGGGTGTGGCCATAGGTTTGTAGTCTTCCATTTGAAAACGCTTCAAGATCTCTATTGCATACTTGCCTTGCCCAAGAAAAACCTCTCCTAGTCTCTACCAAACCTCTAAACCTCCAAACCCAAGAAGTAATGCATCATGCCGATGTCCTTCACCTCAAACTCAATTGCCTTGTTTGCTTTGCATCCTGCAATGAGCTTCTTTGCACCTATAAAAAACAAGTCACCTACATACAACACCAAAACAAGCAAATTAGATCCAACAAATATATAATATTTGTTAAGATGTAATTTGCTTTTGGTGAAGCCCACACTTTGCAAATATCCATCTATTCTGGAATACTATGCTCTCAGTGCTTGCTTGAGTCTACATAAGGCTTTCTTAAGCTTGCAAACATGAGTCTCTTTCCCATTTACCTCAAAGCCTTGAGGCTACTCTATGTGTTAGATTTAGAGAAGTAATGCAGAACAAACATGTCTTTTTAAAAAATTCAGTTAGAAGGGCAACTAAAACACATCCATAGATACTGAACTTAGAAAGAATAACCAATTTTCAAGTACACACAATGAACAGACTATAATTAAACTCAACCAGTGATCTATTTCTTAGTTAGCAAAACCATTAGATTATCAAAACAGAAACTAGTTCTGATACAGACTTATTAATCACTGAATCTGATGCAAAATTAACTCAAGAACAGATCTAAATAATAGATCTAATATAGATCTAAAGGAACAGATCTAAACAGTGGATCTGAAAATAGATCTAAGCCAAAAGCAAGATTCAGATAGAAAGAACATATAGATCTAGGTTTCAGAAAGCAGATCTAATCAACGATAACCTTTAGAATTTAAAGAACAACATACAGATCTAAATAGTGGATCTTACCTTGAAGACTTACCTCAGATCACTGAAGGAGTGCATGCCACACATAAGTGATGAAGAGCCACTGAATATATGCTCAGAAAAAATCCAAGATCATGGATCTACCTCATGGGTGAGATCTCTTTGTCAAAGAGAATTATAGGACAATAAAATCTCCACCAGAATTTCACTTCACAAACCCTCAAGCAAAAACATAACAACTAGGATGCGGGACGACTGTCTTAAGGATGGCCCAGCCACCTTTCTTAGAGTGCCACGACCCTCACAAAAGCACTCGGATATGAGATGGTAAACAGTGAAAAGTGTTTTGTTCCCTGACTGGTTACAACACCAGAAATCTTAGTAATGAAAGACACTCCTTACACTTTCAGACAACAAAACAAAACAACAAGATCTAGATCAAGAACCCTGCCACAAATAAAGGTTAGAAGACTGCCATCAAAGGAGCTGCTAGGTTGCAAAGAGGCTGATCTATAGCAAGAGGAGGTCGAGCTGTCACACGAGGAGGCTGAGCTGTCACAAGAGGAGGCCGAGCTAACACCAAAGGGGAGGCTGAACTGTTACCAGAAGAGGGCCGAACTGTTACCAAAGGGGCCGAACTGTTGCAAGGAGCAATCCACCACCCTTTAGGAGAGAGATAGTGAATAAGTGTGTAAATGAAGAGGGGGGGGGTCTATATTTATACTTTTAGGTGAGGGATAGTTAAAAGAAATAATAATAAAATTAATATAAATATTAATTAAATATATTTATCAATTTCTATTTATTAATTATTTCTTGTATTAACCCCTAAAACACAAAACACAAACCCCAGACAAACTCAAGCCCAACAAGACCAAAGGTGGAGGGTTTAGGAGAGGTTTACATATGTCCATATAATTCTCAAGGTGACCTTTTTAACTTTATCATCACTGCATATGGGATACATCCCTCATGTGGTCATGCCCACCTTCAAGGAGGGTCATACACCAACAAGCACCTGATCAAAAACCAGGTTGCCCCAGAACATTTTTGGGGACTTATCCACCAAGGTACAAGACCAAGGATCAACCCATGCCCCAGGCATGGGTACCTTGGAACATTTCCAGGGGCCCTAGACATATCTAGGGACTTTAATTGCTTGGTCCCAGACCAAGAACCCTAGTCATATACTGGGGGCCCTAACAAGGGTCTTTTGCCATGGCACTGACTGTTTGGTCCTAGACCAAGTACCCCAGGAGTGCACTAGGGGCCCTAGATCTCGGCTAGGGTCTTTGCCATCCTCCTGGAGAATGGCTCTTGCAGCCGCTTTAAATTCAACACTATGCACACTTCTTCCTCAATGATCCCATCAAGGAAAGCTATCTTCACATCCATTTGATATATCTGCCATCCCATAAATGATTCTAAGGACATAATTGTTCTAATGGAAGTGTACTTGGCAACTAGAGAAAATGTCTTCTCATAGCCCACTCTCTCTTTTTGGGATAACCCTCTTGCCATGAACTTCTCATTGCTTCCATCTACTGCGTGCTTAATCTTAAAGAGCCACTTGGAACTCACTATTGACTTCCCCTCTGGTCTTGGCACTATGCCCCAAACACCATTCTTCATGATGGAGGTGTACTCTTCCACCATGGCATTCTACCATACCTGTTGGTCTATTGCCTTTGAAAAGTTGAAAGGCTTGGAATCTATGATGCTGCTCATCAATGCCATGTAGTCTGGAAACTTCTTCAGAAGTTTGCTCTCCCTATAAGTGCTCCTAGGAGCCTCAACACACTCCTGAGCATTCCTCAATGTTTGAGTGAACCATCGAGGTCCCCTGATAAAAATGGAAGGGGCTGTTGTCTCCTCCTCTTCACCTAAAGGCTATTGTATCGTTTTGAAAGTCACAGGTGATCCTTGTTAAGTTTTGGTACCTTGGGAAGTGGTCCCCTAGTGTTATTGATGTGCTTAACACTAAAGGGGGAAAAGTACCTCTCTCTTACTTAACTTTATGTTATAAAGTCAAAGTGACTTGATGAGCTCATTAATGCTAAAGTGACTTAGGGAACTTAAGTGAAGGGGGAGATTTAATCTCCACCCTTGATCTTAGAAAGCTAAGATTTGATCTTAGCCCTTGATTCCTAGGTCAAGCTAATGAGAAGACAAAATGAAAAGTGAGAGGAGAAAGGGGGTGCATTATTCACTTGCATGAGGAAGTGAGGAAGAGGGGGAGAAAGGTGATTTTGGAGAAGAGAGAAGGGGGCACTTGCAGCTAAAGGAGGGGCGAGTTTCTTCTTGATTGAGGGTGTGGATTCCAAGGAAAAGGACAAGTTCTGTAGGAAAGTACAACGTTGAAAGCTGAGGCAGAGGGCACAGATTCCTAGGAAAATTGTTGGCTCAAATTTCAAGGAAGAAGAGGTTGCTAACTTGAGATAAGTTGGCTATATCAATCTGTCATTTAATGTTCAGATTCTCTGCTGTAATATTTCCTTGAAAGCTCAATAATAAATTTCCTCTTCACTGGTTTTCCCCTTGGGGGTTTTTCCAGGGTCATGTTGACCAAAAAAATGATGTTAAATTTATGGGGTTTGCTTGCTTTAATTCTTAGCATTTAAGTGTTAAAGATCTGGAGGCTATTTCCTGTTTTAATGACTGTTGGAAAAATTAATTTGGGACAACAAACTTTTCCTTATTTAACCTTGCAACAATGGCATTAAATGAGCTTGAAATATGACCTGAATGCAGCCTTGAAACAGTCCTCAAATCATACCTGTTAATGTCAGCCTTTAGGACCTAAAAATTTCACAATCCCGGCTCAACCTTCAAAACTTCTTGCTTCTCATCCTCTATCATCGGGATAGACTCATGGGACTTCTTCAATGCAAAGTCTTGTTCAAACTTTCCATCCCCTCTTACTAATATCTGCCTTTGCTGTGGAATATAGGTCCTGTAGGCTTTTGAAGTCTCACTGTAACCCATAAATAAACCTTTTCGATTGGAGGGCTCCAACTTGGTCCTTTTCTCTACCGATACATGGATATAAACTAGACAACCAAAGATGTGGAAATGACTCACCTTTGGATTTACACTAGTGAATGACCCCTTTGGTGTCTCGTCGTCCAAGATCCTGTGAGGACATGTGCTTTGGATGTAGACTACTGTGTTGCATGCCTTTGTCGAAAGAAACATTGACAAGTCTTGGTCATGAATCATGGCCTTAGTACTCCTATGATGGATTGATTCTTCCTCTTTGCAACCCCATTTTGCTGTGGGTTGTAAGAAACAATCAACTCCTTGTTTATTCCTCCCTCCTTGCAGAAACCCTCAAACACCTTGGAGGTATACTCACCCCCATTGTTCGATCTCAAGACTTTGATATTTTTCCTTGTTTGGTTTTCAACTAGAGCTTTGAACTCTTGAAACCTGCTTAAGATCTCATTCTTGGTCTTTAGGAAGTAGATCCAAGTTTTGTGAGAGGAGTCATCAATGCAGGAAACATAGTACATGCTTCATGAACTGATGCTACTGACATTAGTCTACAAACATCCGAATGCACTAGGTCTAGAATCTTCTTAGACCTATGCTTGTCGCTTGGGAAAGTAGCCTTGGTATGCTTGCCAAGCATGCACCCTTTGCATACTCCATGCTGCTCAATATTGAACTCTGGAAGACTTGTGTTCTTATCAGCACCCTTCTTGTTGGCCTTTGACTCCATTGGAGTCTCCTTCTGTTAGAATCATCCTACAACCTTTGAAAGTTAGGAAGGTTCTCATGAGCACAAATACCTTTGAAAAATGGTTCCCATGACGTTGAGAATCCATTTAGTGCCATGTTCACTAGCTCTACATCTGCAATTTTCTCCCCAACTGCTGCAAGTTGATCATGAATCTACATGACCACCATAAGGTAACTGATCACTGAATCTGATTTGGTCATCTCTATAGATTTGAGTTTGTTTGACAATATCATCTTCTTGTTTATGTTCTCCTCACTCCGGTAGAGGCTAACTAGGGCATTGAGCATTTCCTTTGTTGTCTTCTTCTCATATAGGTGAGGAATCAAGTGATCCTTCATTGTATCCATAATCATTTGCTTGGCCTTTACTTCCTCCTTATGCATTGCCACTGTTGCGGATCTGTAGGCATAGGTACAACATCCTTGACAATATCCCAAAGATCATTCTCTTCCAATAAGAGTGTTGCCCTAACTTTCCAAGACAAGAAATTTGAAGTGCCATCTAGTCTGTCATCGAATCTGAGGCTAGCTGAGGCTATCTCTGAGATTTAATGCACAAACTCCAACATCTGAAAATTTAATCCTTAAAAGAAATATTGAAATCCGCTAACTGCTGGTCCTTCTTTCCAGCAATTAATTTACTAATACAAACCCTTGAGAATTTCAATCAGAGAAATAACTTTAATACCATGTGAAATTTTCTAACCCTAGGTGATTGCTGTCCTAATGTCCTCTCATTAAATAATTCAAAACATAACTTATTTAATAGCAGAGAATTAAATTTCTGAACATTGCATCAATCACACAATATCTAAAAAATGAATTGCAGAAGCAAGAATGAAGCACATACATACATAGGGATTTCTTCTTCGACTTAGCTTTTTGATTTCTTTGATCAAAGTTTACAAGGTGACCTCTGCAGCTTGCTTGAACCAGCAGTTGTATGGTCAATAAAATCACCTCAAACATAAGTGTACAGCTATGTAAGAAAGGGAAAAACTACAGTAGTACGACCTACTATTTTTCTTACCTTTCTCCAATATCTGATCGCTCTTGATCTCCTCTCAACACTGAAGCACACTTCAACAATCCACAGAAGACTATGTATGGTCAAATGTGAAGGTGTATGTCCTGTGCATACAGAAAGAACAGCTACAGTAGTAATACGGTCTGTACGGTTTGTTGGTTTCTTTAGCAGATTTGCTCATTTTTTTTGATGCACTCTTCCTTCTTCCAACTCTCTTACTCTCTTCTCATATGAGGTCAACCTCTCCTCTCTTGTCCTTTTTATGCTTTGAGAGAAATAATTATTTTCTTCAACCTTAGCTGCCACCTATTGCAATCTTGAGATGTACAACTAAGATTAAATCCTATTCTAAGTCACTAATTTTCGAGAACATTTCATTTAGATTCCTAAGACCAATCGACTTCAAAGCATTAGACTTTCACTTTTTCTAAGTGAAATTACAAGATGGAATTAGTGACCACTTTTTCAAAGTGGTCACTGTTATCCCCCACTTTTAGGGATAACTAGGAGGTCATGTCTCGAGGCCCACAGGTCCTAGACATAGAGTACCGAGAGTTGGATCGGCTTTAGCATGGCCCTGGAGGGCCCATCTTTTCTCCCTTTCAACGCCTCTACTTTGTCAGCAGCAACATCATCCATCACCATCGGCTTGTTCTTGTATCAGAGATGGTTCTTGCTCCATGAGGTGATGAGTCCGGGTATCATGGTATGTGTCACTTTGATCCTCAAAACCTTTGAATATGTGCATTTAATTCCTTTTGTTTCTAACAAATGCTTGGATCTTATATTTGCCCACTCGACCATGTCTAGGGGGAGTGACAGGATGCCCTAGTAAGCCTGTGTTCGTAGGTTTTGGTTTGCCACTGGGGGGATTTTTGAAAAGCCATCGTCTGCTCCCGTCATAGCGCCATTTTTCATTTTGCTTCCCGCTCATCTATCCCATTACACTTGTCCGGGCACTGGGTTGACCTATCATTTGAGGATTTGCACCTTACCTCGTGGGAAGAAGGGGCTAAAGGCCCAGAAGGTAAAAGCAAGTTGGCAAAAGATAAAAGCCTAAGAATAAAACCTCGAGATGCTTCGCCCGAGGATCCCCAAGAAAGCAATAAAAGGCTTCTCAACAAGAAACAAGGGGGACCCGTAAAGATAATAAAACAAGACCTAGTCAGAGGATAAGGGGTCTCATCACGAGCCAACCTATTAGGTCCATGGGTACCTAGCAGTATGACATTACCACTAGCCGGTTACCACGCCAGGGTAGTGACTTTTGGTTGCATGGTCAAGAGAAAGGGGGTCTCATCATGAGCCAACCTTCTCATATTTGTGTGAAAGTACTTGAGGGTAACGCTGTCACCACTGGTCACCACGCCAGGGCAGTGTCCCCTGATTAGCTCCTTGAAGAAAAAACAATAAAGAATAAAGAATAAAAGGCATGAATGGGCTTGGAAAAATTGCATCCAGGATAGGTGCAACTCGCCTTCTACAAAGGCACCCACAGGTAAAGCTTTGCATCCTTTGCTCTCACTGCACCTACTTGCCTGGACATCCCTTATCCACATCACCCACTTACATGGCTCAGATGAAGTCTTTTCCGGAAACTTTCCTCTTCCAGTGGACACTAGCCCAATAGGACGTCCTGTCACTTTCTCCAAACTTGTATTGCAGACTTGTATAATGTCTTTGAGCTTTTAACTGGAGTAATAGGGGTTTTATGCACATGTTTAATAATATTGATTATGAGATGTGATCGACATTGCTATGATCCCTGTGACTTATGAGGCCATGGAGGGCGTCGCTGTTGATGTGTAGGATCATGCCCGACGGACAAGTACCATGTTGGACCGGTACACATGGGGAGATGATTAGTTCGAACCTCCATGGGGCTGAAGAGCTCACTAGATGGATGTTGAGACCCCAGCAAGGGCAGAGACCGGACAGAGGTGTTTGGAGAGAAGGAGGACGTCTTGCAGAGGCACCCCGACAGAGCTTGACCTAGGGGGATTGTGCTCTTTTCAGTGGAACGTTGGCCTTAGAAGGCCTAGGACGTCACCCTTCATGACCATGACATCACCTAGCAACATGGACTCTTTGGAAGATAGTTGGGGTAGTTTTGGCACGTGTGGCAGGTTGGAGAAGCCCAAGGGGGGCTAATATTTTGCTCCAAGATGCTGCATTTTCCCTAGAAGGGGCTAACGTCACCCTAAAAAGGGCATGTCATCTCTCTATAGCTTGATTAGGGTTTAATTTTAAGCATTTAATGTAAAACAATATGATTTTTAGTATTTTGGCCTTGTCGGCCTTTTTATGACCTAAATGTGAAATTAGGTCATGGTACTGTATAAATTGAGGGTTTTTACCATCATTTTTTCATCATCTCTCACTCACTCATTAGTGAGGCCTGAAATTTGCTCTACACTTGGGTTCTTGGCTGAAATTGTGAGGCGCACTTGTTGAAGGAAGGCATTTTTGGATTTCTATTGGCATTTTTGGCATATTTCTTGATGGAAGGTTTTACAACTAGGGTTTGCTATGCTATTTCTTGGTGAAAGTAAGTGAATATCTGCAAAACTTCTTAATTGAATGGTTGTATTGTTATTTCTTACATATATTGTTATGATTTGCTGAATAAACCCTAGGTGACAAGCACACATTGTAGGTCCTTGTCTCATGTCCCCGTCAAGATTTTCAGCCATCATTTGAAGAGATAAAGAGCCTAGCCTTAGCTACACTCTTATCCCCCTCTTCTTTGCTAGCCATTTTACTTTTCTGAGCTAAGAAGAAGAAGACGCATCAAGGCCTAGTTCCCCTACACTTTGATGAGCCGATTTTTCTAGGGTTTGCTGGTAAAGCCTTGCCATAGCAACACGTTGCTTGCAAAACCTCTTATCTTAGTCTTATGCTACTTTTTGAGCTAGCCATTTTTGCCATTGACCTAAGGAAGGAGGAGAGAGCACCGAGGCCTAGTTCCCCTACACCAAAATGAGCCTCTCTCCCCTAGGGTTTTGACCTTGAGGCCTTGCTATAGTAACACTTCAAGGCTTGACCCTCTTGTCCTTAGTCTTGCTAGCTTCTTTGATCCTTTAGCTTCCGTGTCCTCCTTTTGACTCCATTTACCCTAGGAACGCAATGATCCAAGACCTAGCTTGTGAGCACCATGATCAAACAACTCTTAAT
Source organism: Picea engelmannii (assembly GCA_009831015.1). NCBI lineage: Eukaryota > Viridiplantae > Streptophyta > Pinopsida > Pinales > Pinaceae > Picea > Picea engelmannii. The sequence continues at coordinate 185,287 of ML812808.1, forward strand.
ACTTTGAACAAAACCCTAACTATTCTAACCCTAGCCTAAGACTAACCCTACTAATTGAATGCTGCCGTCATCTCTTGCTATTAACATCATTGTGCAACTATCATCTTACTTGTGAACAATTGAATGGTTATTTAAGGGCATTACTTGAATGAAGTATTGATTGTTACATTGAATGCCACGTTTTCTTAGCATTTATTGAAGAAGTGACATTATGCATCATTGATATTTTATAAACATTGACTTCGTCAATATTTATTATTCAATTGCTTAGACATATCAGATAGTCATTGATTACATGAAGTACTAACTAAGTGAGTAAGCTTGCATATATCTGTTTCTTGTTGCTTTGTCTCGGGCAGGTGCATCTCTATATTTGGTTATACTTCTCTTTATTGGCTGTTAGCTGGACTATTTGCTCGGTGGTGACTTGTGAGGGGGGAATTTACCTTTTATCTTACAATCCTTTGCCTTCTCAAAACCCAGGTCATCGGAGACGTCTCCCCTGGGCCTTACCTCCCTAAACAGAAAGAACCACCCTATCGAGATGACATTGGGTAGGATTGGTTCCAGTTAAGCTAGTTTGCCTCTTCATATCTAGCTTTTATCCTTACTACAAACTGCGCGATAACATTTTGGTGCCGCTGCTGGGGAACATTGAGTCAAACCTTCCTCAAAGACGATAATTTTCGGTAAGCTTTGCCTCTAGAAGTCTTTATCTTACAAGCTTACCTAGCAATTCCACTTAGGGTGTTTTCCCTTATCTTTTGATAGTTTCAAGAAAATTATCTGGCGACTCCACTGATGACGAAGCCAACAATGACTTCACAATGGGATCCCGGGAATTACAAGCCTTTAGACATGAGCAAAATCCCGGGATACCCACGACAAATGCCCTTGATAGAAGGAGAATGGCTCCCTAGATTCACTGGTAGCGATGGGGAAAGAGCTGACTTTCATATGAATGAATTTTATTCTTATTTTGGACTCCATCTTGTCGATGATGATGCCGAAGATGTAGTGATGAAACTTTTTCCCACCACTCTTCACGGGAATGCTAAAAAATGGTATGATGATCTTCCCGATGCTAGCATCACCTCCATGAACCAACTAGAAGAAGTCTTTCTCAAAGAATGGGGTATGAAATTGGAAGATATCCAAACATTGCTAAAAAGACTCCATTATGCAAAACAAGCAGAAAATGAGACTGTTTGGAACTTCCAAAATAGATTTGAGAGTTTGTTGTATCAACGTCCTAGAGACTATTATCCTGACGATAAGGAGCTCGTATATCTCTTTACCAGTGCACTCCTGGTGCATTTAGGGTTTCTCCTGAGTAAAAAGAATCCAAAGACACTGCATGAAGCTGGTAACATGGATTTACAAATCGAGGAAAATATCTTTTTGTCCAAAATCAAAAACATGTTTTCTCTAGGAAACAAAATCAATGATTATGAAGATACCTCAAACGCTCTCAATTTGAAAAAACTAGTTTCCCTTGAAACTTTTACTGCTGATTTTCAAGAGGAAGGGAAACAAGTTATTGACCAACAAAATACTAAGGGGAAAGATCTTGATGAGGTTTCCCAAGAGCAAGGGATCATTGAAAACATAGTTGAGGAGCCTGAACCCGAACAAGATGATGAAGTGTCAAAGTGCCCTCCTCCTGACGAAGCAGTCCACAAGCTTTTTCCACCTGCACAACAACAAGACGATGAGGTTAGTTGCTTCCCTTTTCAGGATTTTGATGATACCTTGTTCCTTGATTCAGAGAGTGAAGGAGAATGTAATCCCTGAACGAAGCAGATTTTCCTTGCTGCACAATTGAAGGTGAAGGGGCAACTCATGAGGATAAGACAGTAATGCATCTTGAAGATGCTCAAGTCCTCGAAGCTTCTGCACAAGAAGAAACAGTAAGTCACCCTCCTCCCCAAAATTTTGATGATGCTATACTTTATGATGAGGGAAATGAGGAGCAGATAAATGAGTCTTTGATTTTTTTAAGTCCAGCGTGTTATGATACAGATACTGACATAGTTGATAACATTGATGAGTTCATACATGTTGGCAGACGTAGGTGGGATGTAGTTGGTTGTGATTCGGATCCCATCTATGATATTGAGAGTCATTTCCAAGTGTTGCCTTTGCAATTATCACAATATATTACTCTTGACCAGTGGCAACAAGGAGACGAGTTTTTTACCCATACTTTTCAAACACCCAAGGAAGACCTAGTACCTTGTTTTCTTGATCATTTTCAGTCATACCTTGAGGGTTTTGATGAGTACTCCTCTGAGCGTTCGGATTCTTTCCACGAGGAAGATTACCAACCACTGTTGTGCTCAAGTCTCAACAGGAGTAAGGACCTTCTTTGCTTAAAGAAGGATCCTTGTGGCAACTTTCCCCAACCACCTTCGATTACCTTACTTTGTTGTGTCTCTGGAGGTATAGTTGAGGAATGTGTTTTTGATGTTGGGTTTCCTCTGGGGCAAACCCTAGGGTTTGAGGGTGGATTGAATACTACAAGTTTAAGCCTATCATCTCAACGTTTCAACTTTCCCTTAAGAGTTTGCCAGTCATCTGCCAGATCCTTGTCAGTCCCTTTAGAGTGTGAGGACGTCCTGGGTAGCCAGCTTGTAGACCCGTTGAGTCGGTATTCTGAACCTTGGACTTTTCATGACCCCTTCCTGAAGTGGATTGAGAACTTTCATCAGAGATTGACTTGGCATGATTTTGTCCCTCCCACCCGCCTCCATGAGTTAGACTTTGTGATTTCTGATGATATGATATATGTTCTAACCCATGTCATTTTTGTGCTTGACTTATCACTATTTTGGTTTATGATGAAGCACAAAGGCAAGTATCGTGGGACGTTGCTGGATTGGCTTCGTTGGTTGTTTGACTACACCCAACATCTAGCCAATAGGTAAGTACAGGTAAGTAGTTTTGCTTTACATTCACATTTATGATTGCTTTATTTTAGTCCTATATATATATTTTTATGCTGGGGTGGTATCACCACCCCAATCGGTTACTGATAAATGCTATTGAGATCAAGCAGGTGAACAAGCTATGCCAGAGATGCTGAGGTTCTCATGCGCTCTACGGTGAGCACATGTCCCCGAATTGGAGCCAGATGTTATCCCCCACTTTTAGGGATAACTAGATCATGTCTCGAGGCCCACATGTCGTAGAGAGTACCGAGAGCCGAATCGACTTTAGCATGGCCCTGGAGGGCCCATCTTTTCTCCCTTTTAGCGCCTCTACTTCGTCAGCAGCAACAACATCCATCATCATCGGCTTGTTCTTGTATCAGAGATGGTTCTTGCTCCATGAGGTAATGAGTTTGGGTATCATGGTATGTGTCACTCTGATCCTCAAAACCTTTGAATATGTGCATTTAATTCCTTTTGTTTCTAACAAATGCTTGGATCTTATACTTGCCCACTCGACCATGTTTGGGGGGAATGACAAGACGCCCTAGTAAGCCTGTGTCCGTAGGTTCTGGTTTGCCATTGGGGGGGTTTCTGAAAAGCCATCGTCCGCTCCCGTCATAACACCACTTTTTCATCCTGCTTCCCGCTCATCTATCCCATTACACTTGTCCGGGCACTGGGTTGACCTATCATTTGAGGATTTGCACCTTACCTCGTGGGAAGAAGGGGCTAAAGGCCCAGAAGGTAAAAGCAAGCCGACAAAAGATAAAAGCCCAAGAATAAAACCTCAAGATGCTTCGCCCAGGGATCCCCGAGAAAGCAATAAAAGGATTCTCAACAAGAAACAAGGGGGACCCGTAAAAATAATAAAACAAGACCTAGTCAGAGGATAGGGGGTCTCATCATGAGCCAACCTATTAGGTCCATGGGTACTTAGCAGTATGACATTACCACTAGCTGGTTACCACGCCAGGGTAGTGACTCTTGGTTGCATGGCCAAGAGAAAGGGGGTCTCATCACGAGCCAACCTTCTCATTTCTGTGAAATTACTTGTGGGTAACGCTATCACCACTGGTCACCACGCCAGGGCAGTGTCCCCTGATTAGCTGCTTGAAGAAAAAGCAATAAAGAATAAAGAATAAAGAATAAAGAATAAAAGGCATGAATGAGCTTGAAAAAATTGCATCCAGGACAGGTGTAGCTCGCTTTCTACAAAGGCACCCGCAGGTAAAGCTTTGCATCCTCTGCTCTCACTGCACCCACTTGCCTGGACATCCCTTATCCACAACACCCACTTACATGGATCAGATGAAGTCTTTTCTGGAAACTTTTCTCTTCCAATGGACACTAGCCCAATAGGAGGCCCTGTGACTTTCTCCAAACTTGTCTTGCAGGCTTGTATAATGTTTTTGAGCTTTTAACTGGAGTAATAAGGGTTTTATGCACATGTTTAATAATATTGATGATGAGATGTGATTGACATTGCTATGATCCCTATGATTTATGAGCCCATGGAGGGCGTAGCTGTTGATGTGCAAGATCATGCCCGACGAACAGGTACCATGTTGGACTGGTACACATGGGGAGATGATCAGTTCGGACCTCCATGGGGCTGAAGAGCCCACCAGATGGATGCTGAGACCCCAGCAGGGGGCAGAGACTGGACAGAGGTGTTTGCACAGGCGAGAAGGAGGACGTCTTGCAGAGGCACCCCGATAGAGCTTGACCTAGGGGGATTGTGCCCTTTTCAGTGGAACGTTGGCCTTAGAAGGCCTAGGACGTCACCCTTCATGACCATGACGTCACCTAGCAACATGGACGCTTTGGAAGATAGCTGGGGCAGTTTTGGCACGTGTGGCAGGTTGGAGAAGCCCAAGGAGGGCTAATATTTTGCTCCAAGATGCTGCATTTTCCCTAGAAGGGGCTAACGTCACCCTAAAAAGGGCATGACGTCTCTCTATAGCTTGATTAGGGTTTAATTTTAAGCATTTAATGTAAAACAATATGATTTTTAGTATTTTGGCCTTGTCGACCTTTTTATGACCTAAAAGTGAAATTAGGTCATGGTACTGTATAAATTGAGGGTTTTTACCATCATTTTTTCATCATCTCTCACTCACTCATTAGTGAGGCCTGAAATTTGCGCTACACTTGGGTTCTTGGCTGAAATTGTGAGGCGCACTTGTTGAAGGAAGGCATTTTTGGATTTCTATTGGCATTTTTGTCATATTTCTTGATGGAAGGTTTTACAACTAGGGTTTGCTATGCTATTTCTTGGTGAAAGTAAGTGAATAGCTGCAAAACTTCTTAATTGAATGGTTGTATTGTTATTTCTTACATATATTGTTATGATTTGCCAAATAAACCCTAGGTGACAAGCACACATTGTAGGTCCTTGTCCCATGTCCCCATCAAGATTTTCAGCCATCATTTGAAGAGATAAAGAGCCTAGCCTTAGCTACACTCTTATCCCCCTCGTCTTTGCTAACCATTTTACTTTTCTGAGCTAAGAAGAAGAAGACGCATCAAGGCCTAGTTCCCCTACACTTTGATCAGCCGATTTTTCTAGGGTTTGTTGGTAAAGCCTTGCCATAGCAACACGTTGCTTGGAAAACCTCTTGTCTTAGTCTTATGCTACTTTCTAAGCTAGCCGTTTTTGCCATTGACCTAAGGAAGGAGGAGAGAGCACTGAGGCCTAGTTCCCCTACACCAAAGTGAGCCTCTCTCCCCTAGGGTTTTGACCTTGAGGCCTTGTTGTAGCAACACTTCAAGGCTTGACCCTCTCGTCCTTAGTCTTGCTATCTTCTTTGATCCTTCAGCTTCTGCGTCCTCCTTTTGACTCCATTTACCCTAGGAACGCAATGATCCAAGACCTAGCTTGTGAGTACCGTGATCAAACAACTCTTAATACTTTGAACAAAACCCTAACTATTCTAACCCTAGCCTAAGACTAACCCTACTAACTGAATGTTGCCGTCATCTCTTGCTATTAACATCATTGTGCAGCTATCATCTTACTTGTGAGCAACTGAATGGTTATTTAAGGGCATTACTTGAAAGAAGTATTGATTGTTACATTGAATGCCACGTTTTCTTAGCATTTGTTGAAGAAGTGACATTATGCATCATTGATATTTTATAAACATTGACTTCGTCAATATTTATTATTCAATTGCTTATACATATCAGATAGTCATTGATTACATGAAGTACTAACCAAGTGAGTAAGCTTGCATATATCTGTTTCTTGTTGCTTTGTCTCGGGCAGGTGCATCTCTATATTTGGTTATACTTCTCTTTATTGGCAGTTAGCCGGACTATCTGCTTGGTGGTGACTTGTGAGGGGGGAATTTACCTTTTATCTTACATTCCTTTGCCTTCTCAAAACACCAGGTCACCGAGGACGTCTCCCATGGGCCTTACCTCCCTAAACAGAAAGAACCACCCTATCGAGGTGACATTGGGTAGGATTGGTTCCAGTTACGCCAGTTTGCCTCTTCATATCTAGCTTTTATCCTTACTACAAACTGCGTGATAACAATCACCAATAAAATATCTCAAATCACTTCTTGCACATTCACATTGAAACTTGTGCAAGAAGTCCTTGCTTGAGCTACATTTCTCAACATAGTTCTGGCAATACTAGTACTTTTTCCTTAGACCTTCCACTTCTAAGACATCGTACAACCCTAGTGGATAGTCAAAGGGTTCAAGCCAACCTTATTCATTTGATGGGAAAGGAAAGTATTGTAATTATCATAAGAAGTGTGGTTATTCCACTGGCGAATGTAGAACTCTTCAATCCAATAAAGAATCTAATGTTCTTTTCACATAACAACCACTTGAATACACTATTGTCATAATAGTGCAACAACGTGAAGATGCAGATCAGATTATAGTTGATAATCTAGTTGGTCCAATTCCATGGGTTATTTTGATGACCAAAGATTATGTAGCAAGTTCAAAGGAAGCCTCCTTCACACAGAATTGCCAGGTAAAAAATTGCTTGGTTTCTCTTATCATAGATAATGGCACCACATAGACCTACTAGCTTAGAAGCTAGTTTCATATTAACAACTTCTTTCTACAACTCATCCTACTCCCTATCACTTGGTTTTGTTTAAAGAAGTTGGGAATAAAACATTGGTAACAAGGTAGTGTGTATTCACTTTTTCCATTGGACCCTTGGATATAATTCATTGTGATCTCACTCCACTTGATTGTTATGAGTTAATTGTTGGGCATCTTTACTCTTTATTAGTATGATCGATATGATGGGTAGACCAACACCTACAACCTTTAAATAGATGGTAAATTATACAAACTTGTTAGTTTCTTTTAGTTACTCTGAACTTGTTCTCTAGAAACTTCCTTGTTCCAGAAGCTTCCCTATTTTAAAGCTTCTTTGTTTTTTAGAAGCTTCCCTTGTTCTCTCTCCATATATCCCTCGGAGAGGAGCAATATGAGACACAACAACAACATCAACAACAATAAAATGTGAGAGAACTATGTGAGGAAGCAATGTGAGTTTTTGTTTTGAGTTAATAAACCTATGTGATTTCGAGTGTTGTAAATTTTCTATTGTTTGTTGTTCATACTTTTCAGTTAGCCATTTGTTTGTAGATCTAGCATAGAAACAACAGTTTTGAGAGTCTATTGAGTTTCTAGCTTTCTAGGGTTTGTAGTTTGCATGTCTGCTTACCATGTATAGAAATTTTAATAGAACTCACTTTTGCCCACCTCTACTTTACTTTTTGGCAAGTAAGCAATGAAGCATATTAATGTCTGTAAGTACTTAGCACTCGGTATTGTCTGACAAGCAAAATATGATAACATAGGAAAGATCCCTTCTTTGGGATTCAGGTTATTATAGATACTTATTGCTATGTTTTTGAAGAGCCTACAGGATTACCTCCTATTTGAACCATCTAACACAACAATGATTTGGTTCTTGATTCTTCACTCCTTAATTTTTTTGCATATTGCACCACACCTATTGAGAGTGTAGAGAATTAGAGATAGAGATGCAATTGCACAAATTTCTTGAAGATTGTAATACCTGCTAACACTTATCTTTGTGGTTCTCTAATACTAATTGTACCTAAGAAAGAATAGAATGAATGGAGATTCTAGACAAATTATAAAGCATTAAACAAGATAATCATGAAAAATTGGTACCCATTGCCCTAGGTTAGATGAACTCATAGACCAATTAAAGGGGTTAGGTATTTTAGTAAATTAATCTCACCTTGGCTATCATTAGAGACACATGAACCCTTCAAAAAGCGTTAAACAAGATAATCGTGAAAAATTGGTACCCATTGCCTAGGTTAGATGATCTCATAGACCAATTAAAGGGGTTAGATATTTTAGTAAAATTGATATCACCGTGGCTATCATTAGGGACACATGAACCCTTCAAATGCTTGGAAAACAACTTGCAAAACAAAATATGGTCTTTATGAGTGGCTACTCATGCATTTGGTATTACTAATGCTCCAACCACAGTCATGAATCAATGGCATTGTTTGCCCACATTTGGGAAAATTTATAGTGGTCTATCTTGATGACATAGTGGTCTACAGTAGCACCTGGGAGGACCATATTCAACATGTTCATATAGATCTAAGTCCATGTTCATATAGATCTAAGTCTTCCGTGGCAACATAAGTTGCAAAAGTCTTTCTTTGGGCAAACTTTCATTCATTATTTGGCTTTTGTTATTGACCACAATGGTGTACATGCAATTCTAGATAAAATCAAAGCCTTTTAGGATTGGCCCAGTCCATCTAAAACTACAAATCTGAAAGGATTCCTTGGTGGTATGAATTTCTACAGAATTTGACATTTCTCTCCCATTGCCATGCTACTTCATCAATTCTCTAATTAGAATCATTTTTTATGGAATGTTGCAGCAAATAAGGATTTTCAGTGGTGCAAGGATGTCGTTTGCTCAACTCTAGTGCTTTCTCTTCTTAATTTACATCAACTCTTTGAGATGCACACAAATGCCTCAGATTATGCCATATGTGTTCTTAAAGGGAGACCATCCCATTACATATCACTCAGAGTCATTTTCTATACTGAAACAAACCTACAGTGCATATGATAAAGAATTCTATGCATTGGTCTAAGCACTCAAGCAATGGAGGCACTGCATCAATGGTAAGGAAACAATCATTTGTGTTGATCATCAACCCCTTATGTTTTTGAATTCATCGTCCAAGATTTAGGAACAAAGACACATTAAATGGGCTTCTTATCTTCAATGATTTCATGTTGTTATCAAGTACAAAAAGGGAATTGCTAATAAAGTCGTCAATTTGTTGAGTAGATCTCCTTCCAATGTTTTACATATTTTGACTACTAGGTTTGGTGCATATGAAGTTTGGAAGCCACTCTATTCTTGAGATTGACATTTTGGGTATATTCTCACCTCTCTACAACAACCTTTTGTTAGAATCTATGATTAAACACATCTTTGGAGTCAGTCAATACACCCTAGGCAGTTAATTGATAGTCGACTAAGACAGGTTTCCACTAGTTAGATTGGACCAATTGAGGTGGTCTTGACCTAGTTGGTACTAATTGACTATGTGCTCAAGAAGGATGAAATGGTGGATTGTCTAATCGCTTTGGGGCTGACTTGGCTGATCAAAGTTGATCATACCAAAAGGGAACTGGTCACGCTCAAGTATATATCGATGATCTCTTAGATTTGTCTATCAATCAATAATGAAGAAGATTTTGTGATATCTTATGATGTTACTTGTGCTTCAATGCTATAACGATTTTTATTAACACCTTTGATTTCTCTTGGATTTTGAGTGATCTACTTTTGCAACACCGCTATTTTCCAACATCGTATTAGAGCTTGAGGGTTAGAGATCTTAGTTTGATTTTGCAAGGCAGTGGAGGTTGTCACATCATAGGGAGATTGTGGATGATGGATGCACCCTTGGAGAAGTTGAAACTCTCAAGGAGATTGACTTGATTGAACTTACAAGGTTCTTTCCACGGATCAAGGTTTGCAGAAGTGAGATGAGTTTATTCAGGAACGTGTGGTGTTCAATGGGAACAACAATGGCATGTGGGCCCAAGATATGGAGACTTTGTGGAAGAGGAAGGCATTGTGGCAGTTTACTATGGTTCTTGATTGAAAGATGATCATGAGAACTTCTTTATCAATGGCAAGAATGATGAAGTGGTAAGTGTCATGACAACCTACATCTCAAGGGAGATTCACTTCCATATTAGTGGACTTGATTGTCCGAATGAAGTATGGAAGAAACTAAAGAAGTTATTGGATATGGTTGATGAAAGGCAAGTTATGCAACTTGAAAAAGAGTTGATTTCTCTTGATTCTTGAACCTCTCTCTTTCAACAAGATTGAGGATTATTTGGCTTGTGTTAAGGAACTACTGTTGAAAATGGGTGAATGTGGGAAAGACTTTCCATAGAAGGGTTGATATAATTGATCCTAATGAACTTGAAATCATCCTTTGACATTTTCAGCTCCACATTCCATGCGATTTGGACTTAAGGAAAGAAGATGGTAAGGATTATACCTTTGATTCTTCTTGTACTTTATTGATTAGGGCACATGAAAAACTGCTTGATGAAGGTAAGCTTGATAGCAAGCAACAAGCCCATTTCATCAAGGGAAAGGGGCGATAGAATTATAAGGAAATAGGTTGAGATAGCAATACAGAAAGAAGTCACGGAGGAGATCATGATCTGAATATTGATGCTCCAATCGACAGAAGGAAACAATTGATTGACACTCAAAAACAGACTAAGAACGGGAAAAACAAGAAAACTTATCAGTATTGTGGTAAGACAAGACACATTGAGAAGACATATTGGAAGAAGACCGGTGTTGGAAGCAGACTAGTGACCTTGATGTCGATGATTGCAACTTCGTGAGACATTTTCCAGGTTGTACTCCTCGATGGACTAAGCTGGGTTGACCTGTGACGATACTCCTCGATGGACTGAGTTGAGTATGGCACATATCCATGGACTAAAGTTGTACTGGGTTGGTTCCCAGTGACCCTTGGGGTGTAGCCCATGTGGTTGGGATATTTTCCAGGTCGTACTCCTCGATGGACTGAGCTGGGTTGACTTGTGATGACATGCCAGGTTGGTGCCCAACGACCCTTGGGGTGTAGCCCATGTGGTTGGGATATTTTCCAGGTTGTACTCCTCGATGGACTGAGCTGGGTTGACCTGTGACGATACTCCTCGATGGACTGAGTTGAGTATGGCACATATCCATGGACTAATAAGTTGTACTGGGTTGGTTCTCAGTGACCCTTGGGGTGTAGCCCATGTGGTTGGGATATTTTCCAGGTCGTACTCCTCGATGGACTGAGTTGGGTTGACTTGTGATGACATGCCGGGTTGGTGCCCAATGACCCTTGGGGTGTAGCCCATGTGGTTGGGATGTTTTCCAGGTCGTACTCCTCGATGGACTGAGCTGGGTTGACCTGTGATGACACATACAGTATGTGGGTGTAGCCCTAGTGTACTCTAGTGGGTTGTGGCCCCTAGATGAGATGAGATGGTTCACATTGGTTGTAGCCATGTGTGCCGTGATGGAGGAGACCTTTCACTATGATGTCAGAGAAGGAAGAAGGCCCAAGCCTTGCGCTGAAGACCTAGAGGTTCAAGTCGGCCCTGTTGAGAGGCACCACTTGGATGTGACAATTCACACGTTGGACTTGTATATATAGGAGAGCTGTCTCCCATTTGGAGATATCACTTTGGATCATTCTCTCTTGTGTATTTCCGCTCTCTTGGACTACTGTGCTGTCTTTGGAGTAGTAGCACCATTCTTCTTTCTATTCTTGTATCTTCTCTTGGACAAATATTATAGTGAAAGGTTGCTGGGTTTTCTTCCCTTGTGCAGAAGCGTTTCCCGAGATAAATTCTTGTGTATCTTGTGCATGGTTATCTTCTTGTGATCTTGGTTATTTACTACAACTATTGTATATGGTTTATGCATCATTTATGCTTCTGCTAATGTGAAATGATAAAGAAAGTTAATGAAATCTGAACAAGCATAAAATTCAATATGGTTTCAGAGCAACGTTCTTGAAGAAGCCATTTGCACAAGTTCGCTAACCCTCTTCTGCAACTTGCTAGCTCTTTTCTGTAGTTCACTAGGGTTTGACTGCAACTGCACTTTTCCTTGTCAAGCTCGTTGAAAACATTTCCCTAGGTTGTTGGGCCTAATTCCTCCAAAGATCAGTGTGCCCTACCCTAGCGCATCTCTTGAACCCTTAGATTGCAGATTGGAGAAGTTTGAATTTTTGGAAATTTTTCGGTCCTAGGGTTTTTGCAGCCATGGTGGCAAGCGTTCCAGTGGAAGATAGGCTTGATGGAGCATCTAACTTCAACTCTTGGAAGTCTAGACTAGTCATCACTCTAAAAGAGAGTGATTTGATGAAGTTTGTGGAAGAGGTTGTGCCAGAGCTTGATAATGCTTCAGAGAAGTCTTAGTGGAAGAAGAATGATGCAAGAGCTTGAAGGATCATCATCTACTCTGTAAGAGACCCACTTGATTCTGCACATCTCCAAATTGAAGATAGCTAAAGAGATGTTTGACACCTTGAAGAAGTTGTTTGAGAGAAACAACACCAACAGAGCCATTGCCTTGAAGCACCAACTTTAGAACGTTAAGATGACTAAGGCAAATACAATTGCCACCTTCTTCATGAAGATATCTGAGATCAAAGATCAGTTGGGTGCCATTGGAGAGATCATCTCAGATAGGGAATTTTTTATGTTGACTCTTAATGGTCTTCCAAGCCATTGGGAGCCATTCATTCAGAGTATTAGTGGGCGATCCAAATTGCCTAAGTTTGATCGGTTAGGGGCAGATTGTACTTAGGAGGAGAGCAGACTTGCAGCCAGATGTGCGCAAAGTTCTCATCATGATGAAAGTCATGTCCTTGCCTCTTATGTAAGGAAGGGCAAAGGAAGAGGATGAGGTTCCGACAAATCATTCAAAGAAAGAAATCCTAGACCAGTGCTTGAGCATAAAAAGAAGGATCTTTCAAAGGTTCAGTGCTTCAAATGTGAGAAGTTTGGCCACTATGCCAGACAGTGCCCTTTGTGGAAGAATAAAAAGCAGCATGCCTCCACCACTGATGTTGACCAAGAGCCACCCCAGAAGAAGTCAAGGAAAGCAAGCAAGGATGTTGAAGAGTTCTTCTTCATTTCAACCCTCTCAGGTATGGTTCCTACTAGTAGTGATATTTGGTTGATTGATGGTGGTGCTTCCAGACATATGACTGGATACAGAGAGCACCTCACATGTATAGTAGAGAAAGACTCTCGGTTGCATGTTGTACTTGGTGATGATGCCAGTTAGACTCTAGTACCCCGCTTCATTTGAGTGATGTATTGTTTTTATCGGGGATGAGAAGGAACCTTGTCTCTATTTCAGCCTTGGAGGACAAAGGCTACAAGGTTGCCTTCTCTGATGGTAAGGTTCTTGCATGGCACAAGAACTCTGGTATGGAATCAACTCGTGTGATTGGTGTTCGAGAAGACAGTTTGTATAGATTGATAGTTCGAACAATTCAGGCCTTGGTGCATGATTCTATCAGTCTGAGTGAGTTATGGCATATGAGACTTGCTCATTTGCATTATAGAGCTCTTCCCGCTTTGGGGAAGATGGTGACGGGTCTTCCACAGCTCCGTGTTGAGCATGATGGCATTTGCAGAGGTTGTGCTCTTGGCAAGAATGCCAAGGGGTGTTTTTCGAGTAGTGACAATAGATCGAAGGGGATCTTGGACTTGGTGCATTCAGATTTGTGTGGGCCTATGACAATTGCTTCATTGAGTGGATACTTATACTATGTGATCTTCGTTGATGACTACGCCCGAAAGACTTGGATTTACTTTTTGAAGTCCAAGGAATTTGAAGAAGTCCTTGGCAGGTTTTAGGAGCAGAGATCACAGGTTGAGAACCTGATCGGAAAGAAGATTAAGATACTGAGATCAGATAATGGAGAGTACACCTCCAAGGGTTTCTGTGTTGAGGCAGGGATCAAGAAGGAGTACATTGTTCCTTACAACCCCCAACAGAATGGGGTTGCAGAGAGAAAGAACAGGTCTATTGTTGAGGCAGTGAAGGCGATGATTCGTGATCGAAGTTTGCCTATGCTTCTGTTGGCAGAGGCATCCATGACCACTGTGTATGTTTAGAACAAGAGCCCTCATAAGATTTTGAAGAATATGACTCACGAGGAGGCCTTCATCGGAGTGAAGCTTGAGGTTGGACACTTCAGGATATTTGGGTGTCCTGTTTACATCCACGTACCCAAGGAGAAAAGGACGAAGTTAGACCCTTCAGGAAGGAAGGGTACATTTATTGGGTACAGTGAGTCTTCGAAGGCTTATCGAATCTACATCTCAGGTCAGAGACAAATTGAGGTGAGCAGGGATGTTTCCTTTGAGGAGGTAGCCTTCAGGAGATCTAGAGGATCTCACATGGAGATTGATAGTGAGAGGCATGAGGAGCTGGTATCTTCTCCCCCTCACCCTTCAACAGTTCAGAGGGAGCCAGTTGAGCCCATGGAGACAATTTAACCTATTGATCCAGTTGATCTTAAGGATCATGTTGATGTTCCCAGAGATATTGCAATAGGCCGGATGGGCTCGTCAGATTTTGCTGGAAGCAGAGGGACATGGAACTCCTCGTGGTACTTTTAGAGAAAGTAAGAGACCTTAGAGATTCTCGAGCTATGTTGCAGTGATGAGCCACATCATTGATTTTGAGCCTTCCTGTTACGAGGAGGAATCCAGTCAACAGGTATGGAGAGATGCCATGATGGAGGAGTATCAGTCCATCATGGAGAATGATGTGTGGCATATTGTTTCGAGACTTGAGGGGAAGTCTATGGTGACTTCCAAGTGGATCTATAAGATCAAACATGCAGCTGACGGGAGCATTGAGAAGCACAAAGTGAGATTTGTGGCTAGAGGATTTTCTCAGGTAGAGGGAATAGACTATGAGGAGACATTTTCTCCTGTTGCTCGGTACACCTCCATTTGGACAATCATTGCCCTTGCTTCAGCCATGGGTTGGAGACTATATCAGATGGATGTGAAGACAACCTTCCTCAATGGAGAGATTGAGGAAGAGGTGTACATCGAGCAACTAGATGGTTTCATGATTCATGTGAAGGAGTCCCATGTGTGCAAGTTGAAGAAGGCCCTGTATGGACTCAAGTAGGTACCTTGAGCTTGGTATGCGAGGATTGATGGATACCTAATGAGTTTGGGTTTCAGCAAGACTGTTGCTGATGCCAACCTATACTATAAGATTGTTGATGGTGAGTCCCTGATTTTGATCCCGTACATTGATGATTTATTTCTCACTGGAGCAAAGCGTCTCATTGCTTGGTGCAAGCATGAGTTGTCCTATGAATTTGAAATGAATGAGCTTGCCATGATGCACTATTTCTTGGGACTAGAGGTGTGGCAGAGAACTGATGAGATCTTCCTGAGTCGGGGAAAGTATACAATTGAGATTCTGAGGAGATTTGGGATGTTGGACTGTAAGTCCATGGCCACATCGATGGTGTCGAATCTGAAGAAGTTGAGTAAGTCCTCTTTCGATTTAGAGTTGATTGATCCGATTATGTGTAGACAATTGATTGGATCATTGATGTATTTGGTTAACACCAGACCAGATATTTTCTATGCAGTGAGTGCACTTAGCCAATTCATGAGTCAGCCGAGACAGTTGCATTGTGTAGCAGCGAAGCATGTGTTGAGATACTTGCAGAGCACAATTGGATATGGCCTGAGATATGCTTCCAATGTTGACATGAGATTATAGGGATATGCTGATTCTGATTGGGCATGGAGCACAGTTGGCGGGAAGAGCACCTCAGGGTGTTGCTTCAGTTTGGGGTCTGCCATGGTTTCCTAGTGTAGCAAGAAACAAACTTCTGTGGCCTTGAGTACCACAGAAGCTGAGTATATTGCAGTATGTATGGAAGTACACAAAGCAATGTGGCTTCAGAAGCTCCTTGCAGGATTGTTTGGGCAGATGCTAGATCCCACCGTGATTCATTGTGATAACCAGAGCCGTGTGAAGCTCTCAGAGAATCCAGTATCTCATGACAGATCGAAACATCTTGAGATCAAGTTTCATTACATTTGAGATATGGTGCAGAGGAACATAGTATTGGTGTAGTACCTTCCTACAGATGAGCAGATTACAGATGTTCTCACCAAGCCCCTTGCCAAGTCGAAGTTAGAGTACTTCTGTGATAAACTTGGAGTGGTAGAGAATGCCCCTCTTGCTGAGAGGGAGTGTTGATGATTGTAGCTTTGTGAGACATTCTCCAATTCGTACTCCTCGATGGACTGAGTTGGGTTGACTTGTGACGATACTCCTCGATGGACTGAGTTGAGTATGACACTTATTGATGGACTGATAAGTTGTACTGGGTTGGTGCCCAACGACCCTTAGGGTGTAGCCCATGTGGTTGGGATATTTTCCAGGTCGTACTCCTTGATGGACTGAGCTGGGTTGACTTGTGATGACATACTGGGTTGGTGCCTAGTGACCCTTGGGGTGTAGCCCATGTGTGTGTGAGTGTTGTGTCTTTGGTAAGCATCATGAAGAGGCATTTGAGAAAGGAAAGTATTGGAGGGAAAAGAGCTAGTTGAGAAATGACCTTTGCACAATGAATCAATCTTCCCTAGCTGGAAAAGCATGTGTTAACCTTCATTGATGATTTCTTAAGATTCATTTGGTATATTTCTTGAAGAACAAGGACAAGGTTTTTGAGAAGTTCAAGGAATTTAAGGGTATTGGCTAAAAAACAATGTAGTCGACGTGTTAAATGAGAGTATGTGAGCAAGGCATTGAAGGTTACTTATTACATAATGGTATCTCATGGCAAATGTATCCTATAATCTTCTGTAGAATGGAATTGTTGAGAGGAGAATAGGACTTTGATTGAGATGGTTAAATATTTGCTTTAGGCAAAAGAAATGCCAACTAGTTTCTGGGAAGAAGTAGTTTTTGCTCAAATTACCTTCTAAATAAAATCTTGACCAAAGTAGTGTGGGATGTGACTCCTCTTGAAAAATGGTGTGGAAGGAAGCCTTCGGTTGACTATCTTCGAGCCTTTGAATGCATAGCCTGAGCCCATATACCAAATGACGAGCGAAAGAAGTTAGATCCCCAAGTCATGCTTGTATAGTGGTGGGTTACTTTGAAAAGTCGAACTTCTGTAGACTAGTTGATCCAGTCAAATAGGGAGTGATTTGTTGAAATATGTTAATGTTTGATTAGTAGACTTTAGGTACTATTCGTGACATCTTCTTTGAGTACATTGAGTAGAAATTAAGTGGAAACCTTGAGGAATTTTGAATGAATGGACCTACACTATGAAGTGACTAGTCAATTTCTGGAATCAACTAAGACGATTGAACTGACTTCCTATCAGATTTCTACTACATAATTGACCACATGTACCTTGGTAATGAATTGACTGATATTGATGAAAGTAATATAGGGACTTCTCTTGCACATGAAGTTTGTTCTCTTAAGTGGGTAACTACGACCATTGAAGCTACTGATGTTAATGAAGGTATTGTGTATGATTTGAGGAAGACTCAAGGTCAAAAATGATAGGGAGATGTTGCACTAGTGGTATGTGTGCTAGAGGCATGTGATCCCGAGACATATGTAGGGTGCACATGACCGACCATAGTGGGATAAATTCAAGTGTTGAAGAGTATGGTTCCTTGATGAAGAATAAAACTTAGGACCTAGATCTTTGACCATAAGGAAATAATGTTGTTAATTTTAGGTGGATCTACAAGACTAAGTTCTCGTAGAGCAATGTTGTAGAGAGACAAAAGGATTGATTGACAACAAAGGGTTTTTCTTAACAAGAAGGTATCAAGTAAAAGAAGACCTTTGCACTTGTAGCTAAAATGAATTTTGGTTGAATGATTCTTTCTCTTGCTACTAGTTTTGTTTGGGAACTACATCAAATGGATGCGAAGAGTGTTTTCGTAAATAGGGATCTCACTTAGAAGATTTATATGGAGCAACGTCCAAGATTTATTCAGGATGGTAATTTGGTGTGTAGATTGAAGAAATACTTGTATGATTTGAAACAAGCTCTTAGTGCATGGTATGAGAAGATCAATAAGTTCTTTCTCAGTTTTGGTTTCAAACACCGTGAATAAGATCACAGTATATATGTGTTGCATACAACGATGCAGTTTAACTTGTTTCTTTATATGTGGATGATTTGATCATCACCAGTAGTAGTGGTAATTTGATTATGAGCTTGAAGGAGGAGCAAAACAAGACCTTTGAGATGACAGACTTAGGTTTGCTACCTTTCTTTCTTGGCAGCCAAGTTATGCAATTGGATGATGGTATCTTCATTTCTCAACCTGAAGTATGCATTGGATCTTTTGAGGAGATTCAATATGGAGGACTACAAGTCTTGTTCTACTCTGTTTTAGTCGAGAGTGATGCTAGCTAAGGAATTTGATTCTCCAAAAGTCGATGCTACTGTGTATAGACAACTTGTGGGTAGTCTTATATATTTGACTCTTAGTTGACCTAATATTGCCTATGCTATTAACTTGGTCTACAGGTCCATGCAGGATCTGAAGGAGAAATATTTAAAGGCTGCAAAGAGAATTGTGTGATAATCAAGGGCATATAACAGCTTGGTATAAAATATTACAGCATGAACTTGAAATAGTTGGTTGGATATACAGATTTTGATTGGTTAGGTGATTGAGATGACAGGAAGTCAACTTCTGCTTATGTGTTTCATCTTGGATCTGGTTCAATTATTTGGTCATGCAAGAAACATAAGGTTGTTTCTTTGTTGACTATCGACGTTGAATACAGAAGCATAGTAAATGCTAGAATTGATGTTGTGTGGATCTGTAACATGATGGGTGAGCTCAGATTTTCTTTTACGGAATTGACTATAGTGTATTGTGACAATCAAAGTACAATACAAGTGGCTACTAACCTTTTTGTTCACAGTAAGATGAAGCATGTAGAGATTCATGCACACTATATTAGATATTTGATCTAGGAGAATGTGGCATCTTTTGTTTACTATAGAATAGATGATCAAATTGTTGACATTTTTAGGAAATCATTTACTGAAGAAAATTTTGTGAAATCTCAGTTGTTGGGCGTCATGAAACTGCCATTATATGGGGCAAACAACAATAATGTCAGTTCCTGAATCTCCAAAGAGTTCTGTTGACAGGGGGGGTGTTTGAACCTACAACTAAACCCATCTTTGGAGTTAGTCGACATACCTTAGGTTTTCTGTCGATAGTTGACTCAGGTGGATTTCGATTGGTCAGATTGGACCGATTGATGTGGTGACTGGTCATGATTAGGTTGGTAGTAATTGATTGTGTGTAGAAGAAGGCTGAAATGGCAGATTGTCTAATTGCTTTGGGGCTGACTTGGTGATCAAATTTGACCATATCAAAGGGAATTGGTCACATGCTCAATTATATATAGATGATCTCTTAGATTGGTCTATCAATCAATAATGAAAAAAGGTTTTGTGATCTTATGAATGTTACTTGTGCTCCAATTCTATAATGGCGTTTATTAAAATAACTGACTCCTCTTGGATTCTCAGTTATCTACCTTAGCAATACCCTTGTTTTCCAACACCTATAATGGTAAATCAAACTCTTTTTCTTGATTATATATCAAGAGCTGGTTTGTTAAACAAATTAAATCAATGCGATGTTCCAGTTTGTTCAACATTCCTAACACCTAAGTTGCA
>ML812808.1:205092-235169 GCA_009831015.1 Picea engelmannii
AATGACATTTTAGAAGGAAAACCATGTCCATATTAACTCCCATAGATGATGAATATCATTCATTACATGATGCAAGTAGCAAAATCGAAAATTAGCCTTTATAGATGAGGCTTTACATCCAAAATCAGCCTTTATAAATGAAGATGTATGTGCTAAAAATGAAAAAAAACACGAGCTAAAGGCAACTACAATTACATATCATATTGATCCTCGTCCTCATCATAAAAAATAGAACAAGATGCATGTTCAACAAAACTAGAACCTCGATGGGAAGAAGAGGCAACTTGAATTCCATGTCCACTTGCATCATCAACAATACCAAGAGCAGAAAGAGAGAGCTCTAAGTCAGGGTTTTTTGCATCCACATCCCACTCTTTATGAGGTCCACTTGTATATTCTTCACCCTTGCGAGACACAAGGCGAAGGTTTGAATGCACATATACAAGATCCTCAGCCTTTTGCGATCCCAACCTGTTGCGCTTCATTGAATGAATGAAACCATAGGTGCTCCAATTCCTTTTTGTTGATGAAGAGCTTGCCACTTGTGATAGAATATGAGTGGCAAGGCTTTGCAAATATACACCATTTGCCCCATGACAAGTCCACCATTTAATCCGGTTCATGGTGCTTCTCTCCTCCAAAGTTGAGATGTCTGCAAAATCCTCTAATCCAGTAGCAAAACAAGCAAATTCCTCCCTCACCTTTGTTTGTTGAGAAGATGGAAACAACCTCTGGAAGGATTTTTTCACTCCCGTGGCCACCTCCTTGTCCTTATGTGGGGCCTTCCTCTTCCCATTGCTTAGAGAAACAAACTCCTCATCATAAAATTTGGGATTTAGAGCATGTGCCAAAGTGTGCAATGGAGTGTTAAATCCATGCCACCGAGTAACAATGATGGACCTCACATGTTCAACAAAATCAACCTTGACAAAAAACAGAGTGGGAGCCTCTTGTGTAATAATTTCCACGGTTTTCTCAACCATGGTATCCGAAAGGTTTGTTTGTGTTTGCATCTCGGAGAAGCTCAAATGCTAGTGAAGTAAACTTGAGCAAGAATTCTACCTTGCTCCACCAATCCTCATCAATCAACACCCTCCACATCATACTTCCTCTCTCTGAATCTGACTGTCTCCACTCAGTCCAAGTCACACCACCACCATACTCATCAATGCACTTTTGACCTCAACAAGGCGGCACAACATGATGAAGTTTGAGGCATATCATGTCTCAACAACTTTGAACAACTCCAATTTGGAGTAATCTCGATATATTGATTAAGACTGGTGGTGGTTGGTGATGAATTTAATGATCTCCCTAGCTTGCCCTGTGACCTCCTTAATCCATTCAGTTTTTGCCTCAATCTCTTCTAAAATGAGATTTAAATTATGGAAAATGCAAGAAGTCCAAAAAATATGATGATATCTACTCTCAACAATCAAGCCTGCAACTTTGCAAACGGGTGCATTATCTGTGATAACTTGCACCACATTTGCTGGCCCACTTGTTCAATAGCAGAAATTAAAATATCAGCAATGAATTTGATATCTTTTACCTCGCCAGAACAATCTTCTGCTCTTAAGAACATCGCTCATGTTGGTGATGATGCAATAACATTGACCAAGGGCCTCCGCTTCGTATTAGTCCATCCATCAGAGATAATGGAAACCCCTGTGTTGGTCCATGAGCTGCAAACTGGTTTGAGAATATCATGAATCAATGACCTCTCTTTCTGCAACAACACTGTTTTGAGTTTTTCATAGTTTGGCCCCTTGAAACCTTGAGGAGCCTCGTTAATTGCCTTCACCATACCCTTCCAATAGGGGGACCAAACCACATTAAATGGGATGTCACATGCAAATATGCCCCTTGCCACTCTTGACTTTGTTTATTCTCTCTTTTGGTTGGTGAACATCTTCATCAATTTGCTGTTTGAAGCTGCACCTCGTCCTCCAGGGCCTTTGGATATCTCGTTTTCTACCTCTAGCACTCTCCTCTTCCTTGCTTCGTGAACAATCCTTGGCTCATTGCTAACACCCAAGGAAGGAGGATGCTTGCTACTGCCATGCATAACAATCTTTGCTCTATTATCCTTAATTTTTTGAGCATCATCATGCTCTTTATGTAATCTATCCCTCATCTGCAGATCAAGAGTATGTGGACAACATTCAATACCCTTCCCTTCATGCAAAATGTGAGCCTTGACTCTTGTGTAAGAGCCCTTGAAGGTCTTATCCTTCTTGCATAAATTGCACTTCCATTCCCATGAACCTCCACCGACACCCATAGCCTTGACCTTGGTAACATGCCTCCAAAGAGGATAGTATTCCTGCTGCTTGCTTACTTCAGCATCTCTAGGAGTAGATGAAACAACACTTTGAGAAGCCATGAATGCTGCAAGAAAAGAAGAAAATCTGTTCACCAAACAAAACATAAATTTGTATATTGCATACCAAGAGAAAAAAAAATCTGCTAACTTGCTAAGCAAACGTAAAATAAATCTACTCACCAAATAGAAAAGAAATATGCTCACTAAAACCACACACAATCTCCTTCTTGCTGCTGTAGGAAGCTCTTCTTGCTAATGAAAGTGTGAGGAATGAGTGAAGCAAGTGGTTTCTTATAGCAAAGGAAGGAGATTTAGGGTTTATGTTTGCATCTAGAAGTTTTTTTTTTAATTAAAACAAAAGGCAGAAAATCATCTTTATTCTCTTTGGAGAATGTACAAAAATCCTTAACTAAAACTAACTGGTAGTTTGGGGGCCCCACGGCCCCCTTTTTTTGCCTAATTTTACTTTGAAATCCGTTGAAACTCGGCCGTACGGGCACG
Organism: Picea engelmannii; assembly: GCA_009831015.1. NCBI lineage: Eukaryota > Viridiplantae > Streptophyta > Pinopsida > Pinales > Pinaceae > Picea > Picea engelmannii. The sequence continues at coordinate 207,920 of ML812808.1, forward strand.
GTATGATCGATAAACGCTGTCGGCCGTACCGTACGACGTTTCCAAATTGAGAAACGCCGTATAGTATGGCCGACGACGTTTCCTGGCCCTATCATACCTGTTTCGGCGTTTCGTATCGTTCCGGGGCAGGAAACAAGGGGGGGGGGTTTCTTGCAACTTAGACTAACACTCATTAGAGAGGCACTCTCTTTTTCAGAGAGTGGTCATTTTGCCACATCGAACACTATTAAACATTTATTATTCATATAGATATTTCTATCGGCCTTCTATGAGGAAGCATGTGAAAGTTAAGATGTTGTTAATGCAATTGATCTAAACCTTCTAATAGAAACTTTGGCTTGTAATAACCACTTCCATTTCCCTCACAGCCTCAGGGATTCATATCCATGGACTTTATTAGTGGATTTCCCACTTCTTTTTTGGAAGCATGATTGTATATTTGTAGGTTTTCTAAAATGGTTCTCTTTCTTCCATGCAACAAAACTATTGATGCTTCCAACACTGTTGAGTTGTTTTTCTAGCTTGTGTGGTGCCACTTTGGCTTACCACTCACTCTTGTTTTTGATTGTGACTCGCAATTTTTTAGTCACTTTTGGAAAACCTCATGCTATCAGTTGAGATTCTCTACATCTTTTCATCCACAAACTAATCATCAAATTGAGATGGCTAATTGTTCCTTGGTTCATGCTCTTTGTATCTATCACCAAGATAATAAGTAGTGGGACACTTATCTTCATGTGTTGCAGCTTAGTTACGATAGAGCTATCCATATTTCTATAGGACACTGTCCATTTGAGGTTTGCCATGGGTATCAACCCCTTGCTCCCCATGAGATTTCAGTAGCTCTTCCCATAGCTTCTTCAACTCATCAACAAAAGGAGCAATCTAAGGCTTCTACTTTAGTTCAAAATTTGGCTAAGGTCCATGCATAGGTTCATGATACATTATTGAAGACTCAAGCCAAATACAAATAGCTTCATGATCGGCATGATTTGTCTTCACATTTTCTGAGTGGTCATAAAGTTTGGCTTTACTTGATAAACAACTTCATGATTGGCATCATCTCTCTCCACATTTTTCAGAGTGGTGATAAAGTTTGGCTTTACTAGATACACACATTTCAATCTTAGTAGCATTATAAACTTAAGACTATTTGGTATGGGTGTTATACCATTTTGCGGCAAAAATTGGAGAAAATGCCTTCAGGTTGGATCTTCCCTATCAGCATGGTCATAGATGATGTTATGAATGTGAGTTGACTTAAGCTTTATGAGCCATCACATTTGGAGGAGGAAATTGTTATTTCTTATACTATAGACATCATTCTAGATTTTCAACCTCCTTTGGATGAAGATACTCTTCTTGATGTCTGCACATGCACAAGTCAGTATAAATTCACCACCACTTATTTGGCCACAAAGGTTCATTGTCAAGTCAAGCTAAGTGCATGTCCCAGTGAGCTTTCTGAGCAACACTTCCCACGTTTACAACAAAATTTGGGGATAGTTTCCTCTAAACATGGAGCAAATAATGCGCCGTAATCACATGGACTATTGTATTTATTGTATATTTTTATGTATTGCACATATCTCTATTTGCTTTCCTTGAAGCTTCCTTCTTCTAGAAGTTTTTCATTTTATGTTTTCTGAGGATATAATCTCATCCCCACCCTCACAGATTTAAGCAAAGAGTAGGGGTACTGGTACCATGCCAGCTCTTGTGGAGCTCCCCCCCTCCTTTGAATCTCTGGATGGAAGGCGGATCGTCCACTAGTCATATAGGTGTTGGTAACTCCAAAAGACCCAATGAGATTTGATCTCAAGATATTTGGGGACTTAGCACCAGTGCATCTACTAATCGAGCTAACCTTGGAGCTAGAAATTATTGCACATATCTCTATGTGCCTTCGTAGAAACTTCTTTGTACATCTCTCTTAGAAATTTCCTTCCTGCAGAAGTTTCCTTTATTGTATTTTATTGAAGACATGGCCAAACTTGATCACTCTTCTTCAATTTTGTACTCTAATACAAATGAGTGTACATCATGCATACATTACAGCAATATCCTCTCTTCTCATACTTGCACACGTGCTCTCATGTGTTCTCTTGTGTGTGAGTGTTCACATTGTTGTGCTCATATCACATTATCCTGTAGTGTACAGCAAAAAACAAAAAAACACAATTTGTGAGATTTTTTTGTTTTATTTAGTAATCTGCTTGCACAGTTTTCAGGATTATATATGCCCAGGTTTCATTTATATTGTTTCTGTTTGTGGATTCACCATTATTTTCTTGCATATCTATAATTACCAAGGTTTATATTGAAAATGATAGTGTAACTATGAAGTTGTCTGGCTTCTGTTATTTTTCTTTTATGCCGTATCCCATCATCTCTGCATTCCCATGTTTTGATGATTGTACCTTCTCTCAAATGATTGCGTCCATGAGAAATGTTATCAATAATATATCTGTTATTCTTGCAGGTACGGATGAGGCTTGTGAAGGTTTGGCTTCCAGTTCTTATTGTCTGCAAAGACAGTGTTTCCCCTACCCCAAGTACACCAAAGTTTCTTTATCAGGATTTGGAAGAGTTATTTCTCCGAATAATCTCCACATTGCCAATGCCTGATGCTCAAGTCTTGTTACAGCAGTGCCTAAGTTTTGCCACTCGAAATGTGGATGACTGTACTCATTTAGTAACTGCTTTCAATACTTGGTTCCGAAGGGCAAGTCACGCTCCACAGCTTTTTAGTGAAGATTAGTTCGAGTCACGAAAGCAAGGCAGCATTGGGGAACAAACTTTATATCCACGAGGGTGGCTGTTTGCTTGCTATGGAATTTGTTTTATTCGTCTGCTTAGAAGTGATTACCTGCAAGATACAAAAGGCCATAGAGTTCAACAGGAACTGCTTTACTATTTCTTGAGGATGATATATGTCTCATAAAAAGAAGTGCTCAGTTATCAGATTAAATATCGAATTCGTGTCAGGGCCATATGACTGTAGTTATGTGTAAGTGTATGTAAGGTCCTTTGACATGGATTTACCTTGTGAATATTCTAGAATCCACACAACACATCGTGAGATTACTTGTACATTGTATCATGGCTTGTATGCCTCAATTGACCTCTTTAACCTTTGTAATGTACTCCGGAACTTCATAATTTCTGTTTATATAATCAAGAGTTGGATTTGTAGTTACACGACTGAACTCTCATGCCATATATGATGTATTTACCAGGTGGCTTGTTATAGGAAAGTTTCGAAACATCATAATCTCTATGAGGGGATTTGGTTCTGTTGGATTTGACCAACAAGCTCCATAGGCAACCGTGTTTTGTCCGTGTCTGAAAGCTTCAGAGACTACCTGCATATAATGTGCATAATGATACGTATGCCTTCCCTAGATTCAAGGCATCTCTGAACATGTAGACTGTCAGGAAGAAGCACCCATTTTTTCAGTGATTATCATCAAAATGGCAAATATTATTTTCTACCGTTGCATATTCATTTATTTAAGGGCTTGATGTGAAAGCTCCTTGGTCATTACTAATTCTCTTCATGTCGTCAACAATTTAATTCTGTCTGCAGACATGTTAGCATATTATATGTTACTTTTCTGCTAAGGGGAAGGCTAAAGGTGCAGCCGCAACCGACAAAATGAACTGGAAATGCTTGAGATCTTGATCACATGAAGTTCACTTTCAAGGGTGCTTCTAGGGGAAACCTAGTTCCAGCAGGCTGTGGCGGCCTCTTCAAAGACAACGATGGACAAGTAATGCTTGCTATGCAAAATTCCTGGGCTCTATACCATCAACAAAATCACAGAGGTGGAGGCATGGAACTGGGGAAAGCACTTAACTCTGGCACATGGTTTCAACTTTCTTGAGGTTGAAGGAAACTAAAATCTTGATCAGTTTTAAAGAAACAAGCCTGGAGGCATTGGGACATCAAATCAAAACTAGAAGAGGTCAAAATTCTTTCCAAAGCCTTCCCATCCCTTTCCTCCATTGACCTCGTTATAGACAACGCCCTCTTAATTGAAATAACTTGCACATTGATATATCTCTCTTTTGTTCATTTCAGACGCGCTGGGGTCGTATTTTAACCCCCCCCTCCGGTTTTTTTTTGGCTGGCCTTTTGGTTATGTCATGTCCCCAAGCCTTTTTGGGGGCGGGGGACTCATGCTATCGCCCATGAATTTACCATTAGATTTCCACAAGCAATAAATTCAACGAATTTCATTGATTTATCCATGCATTTTTACGAATTACGACGTTACCATTAAATTTTCTCAAGGGGAATCATGACTCAAAGTCTAAATGACAGCAATGAGATTTATAGCAGCAACGAGTGAAAATAATTGTTTAGGGACGTTTCACCTCTCAGCCTTCTTGCATGAATGCCACCCTCGAGCTGAGGCATTTAAATCCCAAGTGGCTCTTTTGAGATTTCAGCAAGTGTCCTGGCGATTTACAATCCATTTTTTCACAGAAGCTACTAATAGCTATTAAGTAGCAAGGCAACCAGAGACAACAATTGTGCGAGTTATGCTATGCAGCGACTAACAAGCAAGACGTCATCCAAACTCTCTCATGGCTCCTTGTTCTCCCCTCATGCTTGTAAGTTCCCTGTTTGTGCAGATAACTAATCCCCCATGTCGAAGTGGGGACATATATGAGGAATGATGGTTTGTGGGGAGTTAATGTGCATGGCTAAACTCGCTTGTGAGGTTTTATTCCATCTTGCAACATAAACATGGGATAAGTCGCCACTTAGCATGTCTTAAGCGGGTGGTTAGATAGTTGCCGCTTATTCCGTCATATGTCTTACCACTTGAGCAAATTAGATCGAAACTAGGCGTGACATCTCTCCTTCTTGAGTCAGCCAGGTACAGGACTAAGCGTGCCAACTGTCCTCTCGTGAGTCAGCCAGGTACAGGATTGGAGGATTCCACACATCAGAGGTGCCTCACTCAGGTCGTCTATACCACTCGTTCTATATCCTATGACAATTCTTTCTGTAACTTATTTTAATTATTAGCACATTTGTGTCACATATGCATTATACTACATGCTCAGGACTTTATGTTCCCTCAATTTAAAACAATCAGGCATCCTTGCCTGAGACACTGAGTTCCCCATTAAGCATGTTACGGATTCTTTTTTATATCATATGACTTTCTTAATACATATTTATACCCTATAACTTCCGTGTGCATTTACTATTTTACACAGTGCATGATAATTCCTTTCAATGATTTAACAATGTATATTTGCTAGAAGTTGCCCACCAAGCAAGTTATGGATTCTTTTTATATCACATGACAGTGTTTATACATATCTATACCCTACAACTTGCATGTGCTTTTTGCAGCAAGTTATGGATTCTTTTTATATCACATGACAGTGTTTATACACATCTATACCCTACAACTTGCATGTGCTTTTTGCCTCTTTTACATGCAGCATATAATAATAAGTATGGTGCCAAGGGGTTATTACATTCCTACAACTTGCATGTGCTTTTTGCCTCTTTTACATGCAGCATATAATAATAAGTATGGTGCGAAGGGGTTATTACATTCCTAACATTGACATTTATATTTGATATTATATATAGTTGGTTGTATTCAACAATAACGCCCTTGACTGTTGCTTTCAGGTCGTGTCTATATGCTTTGATTTAGGTCATGTMTATATGCTTTGATTTCCTTACCTTGTTGGCTACTGTTAGTGAAGGGAAAACATGTATTATTATGCTACACTTRTGGATTACAGAGGGATGCCATGTTAGATTTCTAGACCATGGTAAGGAGACTCTGCCCTAAACGAATTGCTTAAAAATTAGATTGCTGAATATTGAAAGCCACTCAAATGCTAGAATCTACAAACACACATTGCAKAAAATATRYAATAAAAACTCACTACTAAACTRTCAAAACTTGCTACTACWTAAAATGAAATCTGCAAAGGTAAATCTTTTTTATTAATTATGAAATGAGATATGCAARAAGAAAACTTAGAGAACTAATTCACTGTTCTATGCTGAACTAAAGGGATAAAACCCATATCCTACCTTATAAAATGAAAGTAGGTCTCTTTAGGTTACAAAAATAGACCCAAATCCTAGATACACAAGTGTTGGGATCTGTGCCATTATCTTTACATGATGCACAAACTTAAATAGTACGTTTCAAGGAAGAGATAAGAACTCCTTGGGATTTGTGTCCTACCAATACTTTTTATGCAACTTTCTTAATTAGATTTACATTAAGTCAAAATGTAAATCTAATTAAGAAGGTTGCAATCTCAAACACGTGAATGAACTAGATCTTAGCACTTCAATGGTAGCGACGTGAACGTGACAGTGAATAGATTCTTGAAAATAGAACAACCCACTCTACAACATTGAACACTCTCTCATTATTAAAGTGTCATATCGCTGAATCTGAAATGAGGTGTGCCCTCACTGTCACGTTCACATCGCGACCATTGAAGTGCTAAGATCTAGTTCATTCACGTGTTTGAGATTGCCACATGTGCACCTATGTTGTAGAAGGCTATATGAGGTACAATAATCTAACACTCATCGAGGAAAGTGTTCTCCACCAATCCAAGTCTCGCCTTGAACATCTCAGAGTTCCCCTTGTCCAAGGGTTTAGTCAAGATATTTATGAAGTTGATACGTCTGAATATATTCTAGGGCCATTGCTCCTTTTTGAATTGTGTCCCTGAAAAAATGGTTCTTAATGTCAATGTGTTTGGAGCAGTGATGGAAAACTGGATTTTCAAAGAGTTTGATACAACCTTGATTGTCACAATAGATTATAGTAGGCTCCAACATTTCACTTGTCAATTCTGCAATCAACTTGCAAGGCCTTGTCACAATAGATTACAATAGGCTCCAATATCTCACCTGTCATTTATGTGATCAACTTGCGAAGTCATATGGCTTCACAATTAGTAGTGTTGGTTGCCATGTACTCTGCCTCTCTTGAACTCAATGCTATTGATTCAGCTTATGTTCTAATGAACTAGGGAATCATTCTTCAATCCACATTGAAGCAACACCATGAAGTACTCTCTTTGCCACTTGCATCTCTTGCCCAATTAGAATCAATGAATCCATGCAACATCAACTCACCATTTGTTGCATATCTTTGACCATAATGGAATTTACCTTTCAAATATTAGAGCACATGTTTTGCAATGATCTAGTGGATCTGCGTTGGCTCAATCATGAATTGGTTCAAGGTGTTCATTGCAAAACATATATTAGGTTTGGTGTTAACTAGGTACATCAAGGATCCAATACATTGTTTATACACCAAATGATCTATCAAATTTGGATCTAAGTCAACATGCAACTTCAAATTCGACATCATAGGAGTGGTCATGTGTTTACAATCCATCTTTGGGACATTTTCAGGGTCTCAATTGTGTATTTTCTCTACCCAAGGAAAACCTTACATATGCTTTGCCACACCTCTAGACCTATAAAATAGTGCATCAACACAATTCCCTTCATGTCATTCTTGTGCCAACTCAGGCTTGCACATGTGATGAGTGCTTTGGACTCTCCATAAGTGTGAGGTCATCTACATACAAGACCAAAACAAGTACATCATATCTATTAAATAAATAATAAAATTTAGGATTTGCAATGGTCTTGGTGAAGCCCAAATCTAACGAGTACTCATCATTCCTAGAGTAGAAGGCATGGGGTGCATGCTTCCACCTACAAAGGGCTCTCTTCAATCCACACATATGGGTATTTTGTCCATATACCTCAAACCCTCTCAACAGATTAATGTATACTTATTTCTCAATCAAGGCATTAAGGAATGATGTGGTCAAATTTTGGTATGCTCGTTTAACCATAGACAATGTCACATCATTGTCATCCAACCATACACACTTACACATGCCACCCCTAAGCACAATAACCTTTCCTTTGATAGATTCAGGCAAGTCCACTAGAACCAACAGATAAACCCTAACCAGAAACGCCAATACTGCTGCGGTAGCAACACAATATCAAGAGAGCATACCTCTACCAATAGAAGCATACCTTTACCAAGAGAAGCACACAAGAGAGCTACCAGAAACATTGAGATTACACCATGACAACTGCTGCACCACCCTCTCTATACTTGCGCCTCCTTCTGTTGCAACTGTTGCTCCTTAAACTTGCACCCTAGCCGAGTGAGTGTGTCCAAATGAGGAGCGCCTAGCCTCTATTTATACTAGTATGCCAAGGTGTCTTTTCATGTGTGGCCGACCTCACTTTTTGGAGCCTTCTATTACTTTACTATTAATCTTGTTGGGCCGACTTCTCTTCTAGAATATTCCACATTTGTTTAATGGTTCTCTTGCTTCTGGAATATTCTACTCTAAGTACAAAGGTTATACTGGAGGTTAATACCTCCCGCAACTACGAAAACATCAACACTCCCTCTTAGCTACAGAGGTATTAACTATGATGTTCTTCACGTAATGGTCTCAATCACATCCATCCATCTCACATGGCATGAGCAAGACTCATGAGCAAGACTCATGAGCAAGACTAGTCTATAGGTAGCATCACCATAGCCACACAAACTATCTCATGATCAAACAGATCATGTCACAAGTATCACCATCATAGCCAAACAAGCTCTGTCATAGTCACACACATTCTGGACCACGCCAAGCTTGTCCTTGAAGTACTCAAACTTTACCTTTGACAAAGGCTTGGTCAACACATCTGCTATCTACTCATCTATGCCAATATACCAGAGCTTTACAACTCCCTTTTGCACCAGATCTCAGATATAATGGTACTTGATCTCGACGTGCTTGGACTTATCATGAAACACCGGGTTCTTAGATAACTTTATACAACTTTGGTTGTCACAAAAAATACAAGTCACCTCCAAATCGATATCAAACAACCCTGCAAGCAATTTCTGAAGCCACACAACTTTGCTACTAGCTGAACATGCTGCTATATATTTTTCCTCGGTCGTACTAAGTGCCACACTAGTCTTCTTCCTGCTAAGCCACAAAATCATAACTGACCCCAAACTGAAGCAACATCCTGATTTAATCTTTTGATCTGTGACATTACCGACCCAATCTGAATCAACATAACCTTGCAGTTTTATCTTACGATCTGAAACATATCGGATTACAAATTCTATCATACCCTTTAGGTACCTTAACACATGCTTTGCTGCAATCAAGTGAACATGTCTTGGTTCAGCCATATACTGACTCAAAGTGTTCATCGCAAAGCATATATTGTTGATGTTATGGTATTTGCGGGAGGTATTTACCTCCACGTGTAAACCTGACGAGAATAGAATATTCTGGGAAGCAAGAAGAAACCCTAATTAGTTGGCTAATAACCCTAGAAGACAAGTCAGATCAAGAGGATAACTTGTATTAGGTTATTAGCCTCCAAGAGAAGAAGTCGGCTAAAGGAAATATTATATAGTAAGTAAATAGGCACCCAAAATGAGAAGTCGGCCCAGGCAGTTTGCCAGATTTAGTATAAATACAGGAGGCCAGTCTTCATTCTGGTAGGCATTCTCAGAACTGCAAAAACAACACTTGTGCGCACTGCAGTTGGCCAGTTTGTGCGCAAGTTTGGAGGAGAGTTGTCGTTGCAGTTGCTGCAGCTAGTAGATTTCGGTTTTGGCTTGGACTATCTCTTGGTTATGGTTTGGACTCTCTGATCAACTCTTGCTTGGTGTGCTATCTTTGGAGAAAGATGCGCCACCCTTTGTTTGGCTATCTACCCTAGGGTTTGCTTCTGAAATGATTCTCTGTCAAGGTTAAGGTGCTCGGGGGTGGCTTTGGCCTATGGTTGGGTGACAATAGTGATATTGTCTATGGTTAAACAGGCACATCCATTATATTCTAACAGGTTATGGGCCCACCCCTCCTTCATTCAGTCTAACCACTGGAAGGGAGCATAGCCATAAGGATACTAAGCTCATTGAAGAACTGCCTCTAGGGTTTCTAGCAGGAGCAGTTACCAAAGCACTGCCGCTAGGGTTACTAGCAGGTGCAGTTGCAGAAACCCTAACCGTCTTGTTGAGGCACCTTAAGTGAAGGGATTGACTAGTGTGCCCTAGCCTAGCGCATCTCTTGGTACTCCCAACAAGCAAAAAAATCAAGTTTGAGTTTTTGGTCAAATCTAGGGTTGACTGAGTCAAGGCAACGATGACTTACTCTATGAAGTCAGAAAACAAGTTAGATGGGGCTTCTAACTTCAGAGCGTGGAAGACAAGGATTGACCTCATCCTTGCCAAGAATAAAGTGCTGGATATTGTGAAAGGAAAGATCGTGGAACCAGAGTTTGAAGAAGGAAAAGAGATGGAACCGCAGAACGTTGCAGTTATGGAGAAATTCAAAGACAGTGACATCAATGCCATGAGTATCATAGTGGACTCTATAAAAGACCACTCGATACCCTATATCTCCCATCTTGACTCATCTAAGAAGATCATAGATTCATTCATAAACATCAATCCTTCTAAAGGATCTCTTTCCTTATAAATTCATTCATTCATAAACACCAAATCCTCTATCTTTGTTTCGGATTCGCTAGGACTTTCCAAGTCTTATGTATGATGCCCTAACAAACCTCTTCTCAGTTAGAAACATTGGACAAGTAATGAGTCTAAAGAATGAGCTCCGTGACATGAAGATGAATGATGATGACAACATAACATCATACTTTGTGAGGATCTCTCAGTTAAGAGATCAACTACAAACTATTGAAGAGATCATCTCAGAGAAGGAACTGGTAAATATAGTACTCAACGGTCTTCCCAAGACATGGGATGCATTTGCCGCAAGTATGAACACAAGGAAGGAGTATCCTACATTCGAAGAACTTTGGACTTGCTGTAAGAATCAAGGATTAGTGCAAAAGAGAAACCTAAAAAAAAAAACGATGATCAAGCCTTCACAACAAGATCCAAGAATTTTAGGAACAAAAGGAAGTTTGGTTCAAGGAAGAAGACAAATCAAGAGAAAGTATGGTCACTACAAGAATCATTGTCCCGAGTTGAAGAAAAGGAAGGAGACATATGAAGCATCAGTTGTCGAAGACAATGAACCTTCAAAGAAGATTAAGTAGGATGAAACAAACTTCTTCTTCTAAGACAAGGTAAACAACACTCTGCATAGTTCTTGTACATACCATGTTTTCTGTACATATCTTGCATATCTATTTCTTAGAAGATAATATGTTCAAAGAGAAACTATACTTATGGAAGAACAACAAGATAAGAATTTCTACAAGTCAGACAATACACATGAAATGATGAAGTACATCAACAACCCTTGGTAACAATTCATGTGGAAGTTATTATCAGAATCAAACTTGAAGAAACCTACAAGAAGTAAAGACAGAAAGAAGTCAACAATCAAGAGGAAATTGGAAAAAGATTTGTGACACTTTGCAGAAGGCAATAAGGATGCAGACGAAAGCGTGGAGTCTCCTAGATGGAGGGAGCCGATTATATTATCAAAAGAAGAACATGCATTCATGCATGAAGCAAGGATTAGGAGGGAGCTAATCCTAAATTATATGACCCATTGAAGATGATGTAGTATCTATCCATGGTAGCAACCATGAAAAACAACACATGTTCAGTGTGACTTCAGAAGAAGTCTTCTTCGAAAAGAAGCCTTAAAGTAATCCCTGGTTGTCCATCCACATCCATGATCCTATGATGAAAGAAAGAAGTTGGAATCTTCAGAGTATGGAATCTATAGAAAACTCCATGAACTCAAGAGATAAACAGAAACATGAAGATTCCAAGAGAGAAAGAAAAGACAGAACAACCAGTCAGTGTATCGAGATTCACAAGACTACCAGCCTGATATGAACTCACTAAAAGCAGTCAAGCAGAGGAACTGAAAGTTGTGATGAAGAACAATGTATGGAATACTTATGAATGAAAACATTGCAAGATCCAGAACTAGAGGTTCTCCTAGATGGAGGGAGAAGACTATGATGATTGCTTGTAAACCAGACATACCTCTACATGAGCCAATATATCATCCGCAATATCCAAAGGTTGGAGTTTACATGTAGAGCAACCTCAAAGGATTTGAGGTATACCAGAAAGAGACCCTTGTATGCATATGGAAGAAGATCTTGTATGGATTCAAACAACTTGGTGCAGAGCCTTCAATACACAACAGAATTGTGGTGAAAAGATTTCTATAACAAAGATATTGTATCAAAATGGTTACTTAGAAATCCAGGATGATGGATTTCTAATCCATGACAAACTCTCATAGTATGTTCCAGTTTGATCCCTGCCACGATGTTATGAGCTAGCAAGAAACAAAAGATGAATCCAACATGATATACTACATTGATCAGAGCTATATGAAGCCTTCAGAGAAAACCAGTGTTCCAGAAAGACCGAAGTACATTGAGATCAAGCATTACACTCTCCGTGATGAAGTCCAGAAAAGAGAAAGTGGTTCTCCAATATATATCTCCACATATGAGCAGATAAGCAGACATTTTGGTGAAGCCTCTGTCCAAGATGAAAAAAAAAAGTTTGTGTACTCAAGCTGGAGCTCGTGGAGACGACTTCCTTATTGAAAAAGGAAGAGATGAATCCCAGGTTGGGAGGGAGCACTGATGTGTTATTGATTTATGGACAGTCATTTTTCAAGTTCAAAAAATGGTCCAGGATGAGCAGTTCCTTTCCAGTTTGGAAAGTGGTTTGAGATTTATGACGGATAGGCATTTTCCAGTTTGGAAAATGGTCTAGATCGAACGATCATTTTTGTAATGAAAATGGTTCGATGGATTGCTGATGTACCATAGACAACGATTCCCCTTGTGGTTAACATAGGGAATGGTCTAGGAAAATCTCTCTTCTTGACAGTGACTCTTAGTAGTGGTCAAGAAGACTGGTTCGCTTCGCCGGAAAATCATTCTTTTGAAGCTTACAGTTGTGAGCAGTTTTGAAGAATGGTTCGTTTTGGAGGTTGGTGTAGGACAATCATTTCCTTTGGAAATGGTCCAAACAGTCATTCCCTAGGGCAGATTCATTCTCTCGAGGATGCACTTTGTTGAGTGCTGGAGGAATGGCCTAGATTGGTGAATGGTCCAGGTTCAACAATCACGGACATGCATTCCCTAGGGCAGATTCATTCTCTCCAAGTTGCACTTTGTTTAGTGCCGGAGGAATGGCCCGGATAGGGAATGGTCTAGGCTCAGAAATCGAGACAATTATTTTTCCTTCCTTGAGAATAATAGTCTAGATAGCTCATCATTGATGTTTTACCTTATGAGGGAAGATGCTCTTCTAGACCTCACATATGTGAGTGGAAGAATGGCCCAATTGACTCAATTTATATCATAACAATGTTTTCTGTGCAGGTTGATATTAGATGATATGATTGTTATGGAGACTGTATGTCTCCGGACAATAGATGTATACTACTATCGTGGATGTGTTCCACTGATTGTGACTATATGTCACTGATCAAGTATCCATGTGCTACTTGGTGTGGTAGTGTACCATTGGATAATAGTTGTGTACTAGTATGGATAGACACAATTGTGTTCTATTGAATGACATTGTTCCGATTGCCTTGAAGACTATCAATAGTGTTGGAAAATTTTTAATCAACTAGATGGATAATCAATGGGCAAAGATTTCCCAGACGGAAAATGGTCCAAGACATTTATTCTTTCAGGACATATGTCCAGATTATAAGAATGGTTCTTGTGTCACTCCGTGGAGTGAGTGACTTATCCAGCATCATATCTGATTACTCAGATGGAGTTTGGTTTCAAGAGATGATGCAACTGATGACACTGATAGTGATGATGGTGCTCATGATCTAGTCATGATATAGTCTATACGACTATGTTGATTCTACTGGGTGAATGGTATGTTTGTGCTCAAGACCATTACCTTCAATACCTCCCTAGCTAGGAGGGAGTGTTGATGTTATGGTAGCTGCGGGAGGTATTTACCTCCACGTGTAAACTTGATGAGAATAGAATATTATGGGAAGCAAGAAGAAACCCTAATTAGTTGGCTAATAACTCTAGAAGACAAGTTAGATCAAGAGGATAACTTGTATTAGGTTATTAGCCTCCAAGAGAAGAAGTCGGCTAAAGGAAATATTATATACTAAATAAATAGGCACCCAAAATGAGAAGTCGGCCCAGGCAGTTTGCCAGATTTAGTATAAATATAGGAGGTCAGTCTTCATTCTGGTAGGCATTCTTAGAACTGTAGAAGCAACACTTGTGCGCACTGCAGTTGGCCAGTTTGTGCGCAAGTTTGGAGGAGAGTTGCCGTTAAAACTACCGCAGTTAGCAAATTTTGGTTTTGGCTTGGACTATCTCTTGGTTATGGTTTGGACTCTCTGATCAGCTCTTGCTTGGTGCGCTATCCTTGGAGAAAGATGTGCCACCCTTTGTTTGGCTATCTAGCCTAGGGTTTGCTTCCATAATGATTCTTTGTCAAGGTTAAAGTGGTCGGGGGTGGATTCGACCTATGATTGGGTGACAATAGTGATATTGTCTATGGTTAAACGGGCACACCCATTATATTCTAACATATATCTGGCCTAGTATTTGTCAAATACATCAATGAACCGATCATCTGCCTATACATGGTGACATCCACTGTCTCTAAAGAAGTATCACTCAATAATTTCAGGTTCGTCACCATCGGTGTGGGCATGGATTTACAATCCATCATTTCAAATTTCTTTAGGATTTCTATCGCATATTTTCCTTGGCTAAGGAAAATCCCGTCCGGTTTCTGCCACACCTCTAGACCCAAGAAATGCATCATACCCAGGTCTTTCATCTCGAACTCTGATGGAAGCTTTCTCTTGCACTTAGTGATGAGATTCTTGTTCCTTGTTAGAAACAGGTCATCCACATATACCAACAATATCACTAGTCCACTATCCTCAACCTTGTAGTAAAGGTTGGGATCTTCTTTTCTCTTGGTAAAATCCAAGCTCATCAAAAAACTGTCAATTCTATCGTACCATGCCCTCGGTGCTTGCTTCAATCCATATAAGGATTTCTTTAACCTGCACACATGTGACTGCATGTCATGTGTCTTGAAACCTTGTGGCTGCTCCACATACACTTCCTCTTCTACTACACCATTCATAAAAGTTGTCTTCACATCCATCTGATGTACCTTCCATTTCATTACTACAACTATCACAAGTATAGCTCTAATCGAAGTGTATCTTGCCACATGAGAAAATGTCTCCTCATAATCTATTCCTTCTTTATGGGAGAACCCACGAGCCATCTGGAGCACCATACTTCTCGAAATCTTGAATTAATCTCACGAGCCCAAGCTGGTCTTCTTTTATTTATACTCGTTTCCGCAGGTCTTTGTGGTTCTGCCATGTCATGGTCCTCTGGACTATGCTCTTCTGGCACAACATCATTCCTGAATTTGTATCTACAATTCTAGGAGCCGCAGGCTCCTCATCATGGATCTCATTTGTATGATGCCACCTCGATCTACTGAATGCTGCATCCTCATCGAAGGTAACATCTCTGCTAATATCAATCTTTCTGTAACCAAGGATGTAGACTCTATATGCTTTCGATGTCTCACTATATCCAACAAATATACCCTTTTTTCTCGAAGGATCCAACTTCGATCTCTTATCTTTGGGAACATGCACATACGCTGGAAAATCAAATATCCTCACGTGGCTAACCTCTATCTTTTCTCCTGAAAACATTTCTTTTGGTGTTTTGTTCCCAAGTACATGGCAATGACTTCTGTTCTGCACATATACAGTGGTTCAGGTTGCTTCTACCCATAGATGCATAGGTAAGTCTTGATCATGAATCATAGTCTTTAATGCTTCCATTATCGTTCGGTTCTTTCTTTCTACTACCCCATTTTGCTGAGGATTGTAGGGAGGAGTAGTTGTCGAGGAAAAGAGATGGAAACTATCCTCACAACATTTTTCACATCTTGCATGGCCAGGACAAGATAGGGAGGATTACTACCCTAGTTTAAAGCCTTATTGCAGATTCAATTAACCTCTAAGTTATAAAGCTCAGAGATCAATTGTTGATTTTTTATTTTTTATCCAAGTGCAATAAAAAATATGATTTTATATAACAATTTTAAGCATGAATCAAAATAATATAAATCTAATATAATCAAGAAAGACCAAGATGAGTCACAAAACCATCCAATATTTTATTCATTCATTTTGAAATCAGTCAATACACTTCACATAATTCAAGAGTATGGACAAGGAAAAAATCTAGCAGCCTAAGGTAACACACACATAGACCACCAATGTCTTCAAATTAGACCAAGACTAAGACAAATAAGTCCACAACCACAATTTGCCTCTGCTATGACTGCATAATAATTCTAATCAGTACTGAAAACCAATCTAGAAATTGAAAGAATTCTACAGACTATCAAACAAACAATCAACCTGGAAGCATATCATAAATCAATGCCCCTTAGTTCTGCTTATTGTCACCTTCGACAAACCTTGCTATCACAAAAGTCTCTTAGCTTTAGAAATCAGAAAGTTAATGAAGTAGTAATGAAATCTCACTTGGTAGTCAGAACAAACCTTATCAGAGCGATCTCCTCTCCCCTTTACTTTGTCCATCTTTATTCCTTTTTATATTTCCAAGGTAGTTGAATCACTCAACCACTTTAGTTAACTTATTAACTAACAACTAGTTACTTAATAAGAGAGCTGTCAAGTAAATAAATAATAATAATAAAATGATAAGGGTACTAAATAATATTAATAAGTGGGGACCCCTATTTCATTTTAACAAATGATAAACCATTTTATCCTTGTATCTTCCACCTTAAATGCATGACACATTGGCTTGCCACATCATACAATCCATGTCATTATCATGTATAAACTGTAATATTTATAAGATCCCCCTTGTCACTCCATGTGGAAATTATTTAAATTTGTCAAAATTTAACCATCATTTAAATCTGTCCCAAACATGAAGCATTGAAAATATAAGGCTGCCCAAAAAGGTAACATTGTAAAAAACATGAGTTGTCTAAAATAATATGTTGTACAAAAATTGTAACCTGTTTAAAATATGAAACTTTCCATGATAAAGTGCAAATAAGTCCATATATATATGCCAAAATAAACCACTATATCATGAGAAACCATATTTATTGTGAGAAGATGCTCCTCTCTTACTGTGACTACTTTCACCCCCTCACTTTTTCCAATTGTTGAATCTGCCTTAGAAGATTTCTCATCATTTCCTTGCATGTGGGAAGTGACTGATTGTGAAGACTCATGTGATGAATTTGATCTAGTTGCTGCTACTTTCTTTTTCTTAGGGATGCCCTCAAGTTAAATGATTTTAGCCTTATGGTGAGCATGTGAAGCTTGGGATATAGGCTGTGGATTTAGATGCAAAGGAGGTGGTGGTGGCAATGAACCAGTCAGCCATGCATGGAAAGGAGACTGTAGAGGGTGATCAATATTTGGCCAACCTTGTGTCTGTTTAGGAGGAGGGTGTATAATTTCTTGCCAACTATTTGGCACAGCTAAAGGTTCGTGATTTTGATTTGGGACTGGAATACCAATGCTTGGGCGAGGGTTCTCGGGAATAGGTGGAGGTCTGTTTTCTTGTTGGCCAACCAAGTTGAGGAAACCTATATGCAAAAACTGATTAAACTTCTCTGAAATCTGCATTGAAATGAATAATGAACCTAAGCCTTTTATTACCCCTTTGCCAAGGGCCTAATCCTCTGCCTTTATTATTTCCTCTCATGCTGAGACTGCCCTTGTTAAAGAAGTTCATGCTGACCTATTCACATGGATCAATTACCATAGTATGAGCTACAATCATCTAAAAAAATATTGCATTACAATAGTTTAGGCACGGCTCTATAAATATCAATACATGTGCAAGCAATCATCATGCAATTCACATTCTCAGAATTGGCGATCACTTAGAACATGGATTAAAAGGGCTCTTGGGATTTTATGATGGGAATTATAATGAGCGAAAAGTGGTAAGTATGACAAGGGAGTGTAAAATGGATTGTTCAATACCATGACCGATTTTATTTTTCCACTATAGATAAGTGCATTTAACTCTATCATATCTCAATCACATCAATTCAACCATACAACAGAGTAAATCTCCAAGAAATTGAACACTCTTCTTTATTTCCAACTCAATTCCACAATCATAATTAAAGCATGGGAATGAAAAACATGTGATTGGGAAGGTGAACTAGGAATGTGATGAGCGAAAAGTGGTAAGTATGACAAGAAGTGTAAAATGAACATGCATTTAATTACAATGTTCACAACCAAACTTTCACTTTCATTTTCAACCATTCATTTTTTATAACTTCAAATGTCATGCAGAATTGTAACCGTAGTGTTCATTCATAAATAGAACTCAAGTCTGCATCTCATTTCTTTTATCTTAAACAAAATTATTCATCTCAAACCAAAATCTGCCAAAATGCCTTATCAATAATTATGTTGCTATTCCTGTGTATAGTTTCCCAAATATTAAATCAAGTTTTTCCTTATAACCAAAATCATCAAACTCAAATTGTTGAATGGAAACTTTGCAAAATTGTAACCATTTTGTTCAAAATATAAATAATGGATGATTACATAAATATGTGCATTGAATAAGCATTGTGAGAATCGAACAGAGCTATCACTGTACCCAAACTAAAACCAAAATTTCCATGCCTATATTCATATCAAAGTTCAATAATTTGATACCAAATATCAACCATATGCCCATATAACCACATTGTTATGTAAAATATCAACTTGATTTCCATCAACAGTCCAACCAAACAGATTTTCATCCAAACCAAATGGGCAGGCGTGACTAGGGTTTCAACTCTGTCGATCCGTTCTTTAAAATATAACTTGAGCAACCAGGTGTGTAAACAAAATATTACTCACTACAGATTTTTGACTCAAGACAACCACAAGTAAAATACTTCATCCTCTATACACAATCTAGTGATTTTTCTTTTCTTGCTCAAAATGTGATTAGAACATGTCCTAGAGTCTGCATGCATTCATTTGAGTAAACAACAAAAATCTCACAAACCCTTGAACCCAAAACAACCCTCAAATCAGGGTATTAGTAGACCCAATAATCATGCGACTGAGATATGAGATATAAAAACAAAATAACAATCAAACATAACTATTATCATCTCTTTGCAACTAACTCCCATAATGACTTCGAACTCAACCAAAACATTGCATGCAAACTTCTTCAATAATCAAGGAGTTTTATTCGTTCAAAACTGCTCAATATTTTTCCAAATGCACTTAAACAATATGAAAGAAAACAATAGGAGGCACAACATATTATTCACATAGCCATGGATAAATTATTAGCAAAGGAAACGTTTCGATGACAAGAAGTCAAAACCCGATACCTGATGGTTTGTTGAATATGTACAACTCCGAACGGTTGTAGTGGTTACATGCTAGAGATCCATGATTTTCCTCAACTGTTTGAACAAATGAACCTAACACCAAAACTCGAGTGGTAAACCAAACCCAAAATCATGCACTTTCTTCAGGTCATGTCGAGATGGGGTGGCGATCCAATATTAATCTCCACTAAACCCCAAAAGATCCACATCAAAACCCCAAACAATTATCCACTGCGAAATGTATGCCACTTAATCATCATCACATGTCACAATTGAAACCAATGGTTATGCGTTAATACTGCTGCTAATATATTAAACGCACATCACATCAATTATCCAAGTTCATAAACCTTGCAATGATTGGGCTATACGATTACAATGCATCCCTCATGCTTTATTATGTTCGAAACTTACCTCCACATAAACTCTTGACCCGCTACCATGCAACAAGAACCATGGTCGAGTAATACACATTCTCTTGTAATACTTGCGCGCTATGCGTTGTACCATATTAATATAACCATTGAAATATATGCAAGTGGTAGATCATGTGAATATATTAAACATCACCCCTTTTATAATAAGTTACAATATGTATGTCAAGAGGTTGTAACGTGGTAATATAAACACATCACATGTATTTATAGAGTGGCAAGATGCTAGTAAGTGAATAACCATGTCAATAAAATATTAGAACCCTTTACCATTTTAAACCATAGATTTGCAAACAAAGCAACCATGAGCTTTATTTTGACGATGATTTTACCTAGCACTAATGTTTAGGATTGAAATTGTCAATGCATTGAGATTTTTAATTGCCATTTGATACAAATTGTCATCATTCACTTGCACTGAAAAGTAAATACCAAGCTTATATTGTATCAATCAAACATGCATGTCTCCCAATCTCATCCAAAATCAATTGACATCTTCTTCAAGGGGGATCTTCCTTCAATATCTTAATGACACTATAGGGGGTCCCACTTTATTAGTTTACTTAGTGTATATATATATATATATATATATATGTTTGCATGTGTCTTGCAATTCTTTGCAGGCTGGTGACTTCATGACGATTTCGAGAGTCAATATTGGTGGGCTCCCTCTTAATCCAAACTTCTCTCCATAATGGTTTGAATTCATCTAATGTGAAATCTTCTCCATTATTCGTTAAGTGAAGTGGCTGTCATTGGCCCACACACGTTTGAATGCATGATGTCCAAAACTCCTTTGGATTTGCTGTCACTGCTTGGGAACATGCTCTTCCTGATGGTCGGTCTGCTCCATGTCTCAAACTGGAGGCTATCTAATATGTTTCCTTCTGCAACTATCACTGTAGCTCCCTCTCAGAGTTGTCATCGATGACCTACTTTTGTGGTAACCTTATTGAAACACATACATCTCCATGGTAACCTCCATGGAATTTGTAAGATAGCCTACTCGAGACAAGAGAAACAAGAGAAAACATATTTCCAATATAATAACATTTTCATAAGAACATATTTATGGTAACAAGAATAAAGGACAATTTCATGGTAATCATCATAGTATTACCAAGGTGATTTGCCTGGAAGCAAAACAAGAAATATCTCCTAGAGGAGATGTTAGTTCATCTTTTTTTTTGTTTGTTATTTTGTCCGTGACATGTGGGACTAACCTGTGGCTAAGAAACCACGACTTAGGGGCATCTAAGCCGTCAAAATCACCCGGGGATCACACTCGGCCTGAGCCACACCAACCCTTAACATGGTTGTATTTTTTGTCCCCGCAGGTTTCGAACCGGTGACTTTAACATCACGAAGTGCCTTAACAATACACTCCGTCACCGACTATCCTACACCTCGGAGACTTCAAAATTTGAAGGACACGGGGGTGGGATTTTATCCACTTATGTGTGCACGGGTCACAATACCATTTAATATAGTATCTCTGGGTGCAACCACACGTTCGACCACTACCTCAAGGTGCCCCCATGGCTCTAGGTAAAGCCCTCACGAGAATTGAACCTTTCCCAACAGTGAGAGATGTTAGTTCATCTCGCAAACAAGTACAATAAGAATTTATATCAATAGTACTCACATGCTATCGAGTATTCATTGTATCTAGCAGTAATAGAACCTTTGAAAGATTGATGTCACAACTATAGTGTTTACTTGTAATGCAACAATTATCAAACTTGATATGCAAAAATTGGAAACTTATCAATTTAATCAATCAAACCTAGAACCTATAGTCTTATCTCCAAGAATGAGTGTTGTTTCTTTTCTTCCGAGTCTCCTTCACTCAAGATGAAAAATATTCTCTCCAACTTGTCCCTTGTACTAAGACAATATGATTTCTTGACATAAATCTGACTTAGGGAATATAATGCAAATAAAATATAAAATCTCAACCTTAATCAATCTAATACTTTGACTAAAGTCAACTTATAACTTTAACTTTGACCATAGGTTTGACTTCAACCTGTCTGAATCAAAAAATCAACCTTGACATTTTTGTTGACTGAGGGCACCAGAATGTGCGCTAGGATAGGGCGCACTAGGAAAACCAATAATTAGGCCCAACACTTCACTAAAAGTGCCCAACTAATTTGGGTTACGGTTTGCTGTTGCTGCAAACTAGAAACCCTAGCCGAAACTGTCGAAAGAATGGCTAGTGAGTTGATCCAGGGTAATAATAATTTCAACATCCTTCAATAAATTGCTCAATGAGCTACCAAAAACTTCACTGGACCATAGGAACTACAAATAGTACTGCAAGTAGTGTTGCAATTGGCATTGCAACTGGTGCTGGAACTAGCACTGCAACTTCTTCTTCAATGAATCCTTCTAGATCAATGAAATCTTGACCTAGGGTTTTATGAGGAAACCCTAATTTTTTTTTTTCAATTTCAGAATTTTGGAGATCTGATCCGGGGGAAAGATGCACCCTTCTTAGGCGAGCTTCTTGGTGGCTTTTGTAAGTGCTCAACGAGATTAACAATAGGGGAAACTGACAATATTTGTTCCAGTGGTTAGACTGTTCTAAAGGAAACCTCACTCTGATTCCATGTTAAGATTTTGGTATGCTCGTTTAACCATGGACAATGTCACCCAACCATAGGCACTTACACACGCCACCCCCGAGTACAGTGACATTTTCTTATATAGATTCCGACAAGTCCACTAGAGCCAACAGATAAACCCTAACCAAAAATACCAATACTGCTGCGGCAGCAACACAATATCAAGAGAGCATACCTATACCAATAGAAGCGTACCTTTACCAAGAGAAGTGCACAAGAGAGCTACCAGAAAGACTGAGATTACACCAGGGAAACTACTGCACCACCCTCTCTAGACTTGCGCCTCCTTCTGCTGCAACTGTTACTCCTTAAACTTTCTCCCTAGCTGAGTGAGTGCATGTCCAAATGAGGAGCGCCTAGCCTCTATTTATACTAGTCTGCCAAGGTGTCTTTTCATGTGGGACCGACCTCACTTTCTGGAGCATTCTATTACTTTACTATTAATCTTCTTGGGGCGACTTGTCTTCTAGGGTATTCCACATCTATTTAATGGTTCTCTTGCTTTCAAAATATTCTACTCTAATTACAAAGGTTATACTAGAGGTTAATACCTCCCTCAACTACCAAAACATCAACATGACGTCTTAACATCCATTTAATATAACTACCAACCAAAAGTAGATGTTAAAGACATAATGGTTATGATATAATGATACCTAGCAATTGGAGCAAAGGTTTCTTCATAGTCAACTCCATCTATATGGAACATAGTTATTGACTTGACGAGCATTGTAACCTCAAAATGGGAACTCTAGCCCCCAAAACCTATCTTTTTGTCAAAAACACCAAAATCGACACCCGAATAAAAAAGTGGTGTTGTCAGTGACACTTAAAAAAAAAAACAAAATTTTGTAGTTAAAATTATATGTTTTCAATCATGGTTTGAAAACCTTTGTAATGTTGCCCACAAAAACCTTAAAATCAAATTTTTAATTGAAAAATGATGCTAATAGAAACACCTTTTTTTTCTAGGGTTAAAATTACAATTCATTTGAAACCATGGCAATAACCATTTGTATCATCACAACCAAAATATTAAAATCAACCATTGCATGCCACTTCTAGAAAACAATAAATATAAATGCTTATTTTCAAGTGGGTAATTGTGCCATGGGAGAATCCTTTAACTATGAACCAATCCACCATGGCATCCTTTAATCTACCATGTACATCCACTTGTACATCCTTCAAGAAAGAATGCCCACTTGTACAAGGTGAAGCATCCACGTGTACATCCAAGTGGATCCTTTAATCCACCATGGAATCCTACAATATCTACACACCCATTGCCTCCTCATCAATGGAAGGCTCCTACATCTATGATGGAAGACATCAATGCAATATAATTTGGATTTTTTTTAAGAGAATGGCTTCCTAGAAAATAAATCTTTGGAACACCAAATTCCTCCTTTGTCTCCTGGAATGTTTGTTTAAGCCACCTCAACCTCCTCATTTTACTAGATGGTAAAGCTATCTCTATACCTACATCAGAACATGTTTGCTCTGAACTTGAACTCCTTGAACCTCGTGTATCAACACTTGGATCAACAAGTGTTGTCTCCTCCTCAATCACTATTGGAGGCACCTAAGACTTGGAAGACAATGCATTCTCATCAACCTTCACATATCAACTTACTGTTAATATTATGGTAGCTGCGGGAGGTATTTACCTCCACGTGTGAACCTGACGAGAATAGAAGACTCCAGAAAACAAGAGAAAACCCTAATGAGTTGGCTAATAACCCTAGAAGTCTTTTCGGCTCAAGAAGATAATTTATATTAGGTTATTAGCCTCCTAGAGAAGAAGTCGGCCAGAAATAATATACTGAACAGACACATATCCAGAAGGAGAAGTCAGCCCCAACAAATCTTGCAGAACCAGTATAAATACAGGACGCCAGTTCTCATTTTGACACATCTCAGAACTGCAGTTCCCAGTTGGTGCGCACTGCAGTTCCTAGTTTGGTGTGCACATGTGGAGGAGGGTTGCAGGTGAAGCTGTAGCAACAACTAGTTTTCAGTATTGGCTTGGACTATCTCTTGGCTAGGGTTTGGACTATCTAATCAGCTATTGTTGGTGCGCTATCCTTGGAGGAAGATGCGCTACACCTTGCTTGGCTATCTAGCCTAGGGTTTGCTTCCGGAGTAATTCTCAGTCAAGGTTAAGGTGCTAAGAGGGTGACTTCGGCCTATGGTTGGGTGACGAGGGTATCGTCAATGGTAAAACAAGCACACAATCTTCTATATTCTAATAGGTTATGGGCCCACACCTCCTTCATTCAGTCTAAACGTTGGAAGGAAACATAGCCGCTAGGATATTGAGCTCACTGAGGAACTGCCACTCGGGTTACTAGCAGAAGCACCTTCCAAGACACTGTCGCTAGGGTTACTAGCAGGAGCAGTTGCAGAAACCCTAATCCTCTCGTTGAGGCACCTTAAGTGAAGATATTGACCTAATCTCCAGAAATATTAGTGCGCCCTAGCCTGGCACATCTCCTGATACTCTCAACAAGCCAAGACGTGAAGTTTGAATTTCTGGTAAAATCTAGGGTTTGACCAAGTCAAGTAGCCATGACGAACTCTATGAAGTTTGAGAATAAGTTAGATGGAGCCTCTAACTTCAGAATGTGGAAGAGAAGGATTGACCTCATCCTTGCCAAGAATAAAGTGCTGGATATCGTGAAAGGAAAGATCGTGAAGCTAGAGTTTGAAGAAGGAGAAGAGAAGGAACTGTAGAACGTTGCAACTATGGAGAAGTTTAAAGATGTTGACATCAATGCCATGAGTATCATAGTGGATTCCATAAAAGACCACTTGATACCCTACATCTCCCATCTTGACTCATCAAAGAAGATGTACGATGCCCTAACAAATCTCTTCTCAGTCAAAAACATCGGACAAGTTATGAGTCTAAAGAATGAGCTCTGTGGTATGAAGATGAATGATGATGACATCATAACATCATACTTTGTAAGGATCTTCCAGTTAAGAGATCAACTACAAGCTATTGAAGAGATCACTTTAGAGAAGGAATTGGTGAACATAGTACTCAATGGTCTTCCCAAGACATGGGATGCATTTGCCGCAAGCATGAACACAAGGAAGGAGTACCTGACATTTGAATAACTTTGGACTTGCTGTGCTCAAGAAGAGTCAAGGATCAATGCAAAAGAGAAACCCCAAAAGAAGTATGATGATCAAGCCTTCACAACAAGATTCAAGAACTTCAGGAACAAAAGGAAGTTTGGTTCAAGGAGGAAGCCAAATCAAGAGAAAAACATTTCAAAAGTACAATGCTTCAACTGTCAAAAGTATGGTCACTACAAGAATTAGTGTCCCGAGCTAAAGAAAAGGAAGGAGAAACACAAAGCATCGATTGCCGAAGAAAAGGAACCTACAAAGAAGACTAAGCAGGATGGAAGAGACTTCTTCTTCTAAAAAGGTAGCAACACTCTTCTTATTTCTTGTACATATCTTGTTTGCACCGTCTCTGTACATATCTTGTATATCTATCTCTTGGAAGATAATGTGTTCCAAGAAGAACTATACCTAGGGAAGAACAAATAAGATGAAAATGGATATTATTAGATAATACACATGAAAGGATGAAATACAAATCATGTGGAAGCTATTGCAAGTTAAGCCAAATCAATCATGAAGAGACTTAGAAGAAGAAAAGACAGAAAGAAGTCAGCAATCGAGAGGAATTGGAAAAAGACTTATGACGTTTTGTAGAAGACAACTAGATGAAAGCGTGAACTCTGTTAGACAAAGAGAGCCAATTATATATTGCAGAAGACAATAAGGATGCAGATGGAAGCGTGGACTCTGTTAGATGGAGGGAGGCGATTATATGCACTTATAGATGAAGCAAGGATTAGGAGGGAGCTAATCCTATGATTCATTGAAGATGATGAAGTATATATATCCATGGTAGTAACCATGAAAAATAGTACGTGTTCAGTTCAAACACAGAAGAAGACTTCTTCGAAGAGAAGCCTTAAAGTATTCCTGGTTGTCCATCCAGATCCATGATCCTATGATGAAAGGAAGAAAATGAATCTCTAGGGAATGGAATCTATGAGACCCGGGCACTAAAGAAACACATGAAGATTCCAAGAAAGAAAGAAAATCCAGAACAACTAGTCATTGTATCAAGAATCATAAGACTGTCAGCCTGATATAAACTCAATAAAAGCAATCAAGCAGAGGAACTGAAAGTCGTGATGAAGAACAATGTATGGAAGACTTATGAATGATAGCATTGCGATGATCTAGAACTAGAAGTTCTCCCAGATGGAGGGAGAAGACTATGATGATTACTTGTTCCAGTACACCATACATATCACTACATGAGTCATTATATCATTCGCAACATCCATGAGTTGGAGTTCTACATCAAATGAATGCAAAGAATGTTTTCCAGAGAAATTGAATAAAGAGCGTATGAAGAGCAATCTCAAGACTTTGAGGCATACCAGAAAGAGACTCTTATATGCAGATAAAAGAAGAGAACTTGGTGGATAACCTCCAGTGCACAACAGAAGCGTGGTGAAGATTTCCTATAACATCAAGATGACTACTCAGTAGATCAGATCTCATGATGACAGAAGAAGTGCCACATGGATATGTTCTAGTTTTCCAACTATGATATACTCTATTGTTCAGATCCACATGAAGCCTTCACAAGTGTTCCAGACTAAAGTACATTTGAAATCAAGCA
>ML812808.1:235826-246464 GCA_009831015.1 Picea engelmannii
AGGAGGAATGGCCCAGGGTGGGGAATGGTCCAGACTCAACATTCCTTAGGGTTATACATTCTCTCTAGGGTGCACTTTGATTAGTGTAGGAAGAATGGCCCAGGGTGGGGAATGGTCCATGTTCAGAAGACATGACAGTTATTCTTCCTTGTTTGAGAAGAATAGTCCAGATATCTCATTGTTCTACTCTGAGGGCAGATATTCTTTCATATCTCACAGACGTGAGTGAAAGATTGGCCCAGATAATTCAATTTATATCATAACATTGTTTCTGTGCAGGTTGCTATCAGATGTTTTTTATGAAGACAATAGATACAAACTACTATGGTGGATATGTTCCACTACTTGTGAGGCAGATATTCTTTCAGGGCTCACAGATGTGAGTGAAAGATTGGCCCAAATAATTCAGTATATATCATAACATTGTTTCTATGAAGGTTGCTATCAGATGTTTGTTATGAAGACTGTATGACAGTAGATGAATACTACTGTGGTGGATATGTTCCACTATTTGTGACTATACGTTGCTGATCAAGTACTTGTGTGCTACTTGGTGTGGTAGTGAACCACTGGATTGTAGTTATGTACTACTATGGATAGACATAGTTGTGTTCTATTTTTGTTCTAACTGCCTTGAAGACTATCAACAGTTTATTGGAAATAATCACCATCCAGACAAATGATGAACAAAAATTTTCCAGACGGAAATTGGTTCAGAGCATTTATTCCTCTAGATTATAAGAGTGGCTCTTGTATCACTCTATGGTGTGAGTGACTTATCCAACATCATGTCTAATTACTCAGATGAAGTATGGTTTCAAGAGATGATGCAACTGATGGTGATGGTGATGCTCATGAGATAGTCTAGACGACTATATTGATGCTACCGGGCAAATGGTATGTTTTTGTGCTCAAGACCATTACCTGTAATACCTCCCTAGCTAGGAGGGAGTGTTAATATTATGGTAGCTACGGGAGGTATTCACCTCCACGTGTGAACCTGACGAGAATAGAAGACTCCAGAAAGTAAGAGAAAACCCTAATGAGTTGGCTAATAACCCTAAAAGTCTTGTCGGCTCAAGAAGATAATTTATATTAGGTTATTAGCCTCCTAGAGAAGAAGTCGGCCAGAAATAATAATAATATACTGAACATACACATATCCAGAAGGAGAAGTAGGCCCCAACAATTATGGCATAACTAGTATAAATACTGGGTGCCAATTCTCATTTTGACACATCTCAGAACTGCAGTTCCCAGTTTGGTGCGCACATGTGGAGGAGGGTTGCAGGTGCAGTTGCAACAACAACTACTTTTTAGTATTGGCTTGGACTATCTCTTGGCTAGGGTTTGGACTATCTGATCAGCTATTGTTGGTGCTCTATTCTTGGAGGAAGATGTGCTACACCTTGCTTGGCTATTTAGCCTAGGGTTTACTTCCAGAGTAATTCTCAGTCAAGGTTAAGGTGCTCGGAGGGTGGCTTCGGCCTATGTTTGGGTGATGAGGGTACCGTCAATGGTAAAACGAGCACACAATCTTCTATATTCTAACACTTACGATTATCTTCCTTTGAAATGTAACATAGATCTTGTAAGCCTTAGAGGACTCACTATATCAAACTAAAATACCCTTCAAGTTGGAAGGTTCAAGTTTCATCCTCTTCTCATTTGGAACATGAATATAAAGTAGACTTCCAAACAACTTAAAAATCTGAATATTTGGTTTCTCCCTTGTGAAGGCTTCCTTTGGATTTTTGGCCTTCAACACCTTGTGAGGACATTTGTTCAGTATGTAAACTACAATACAATATTCTTTGACATTTGTTCAGTATGTAAACTGCAATACAACATTCTTTCTTCCAAAGGAAAATGAACAAATCTAAGTCATGAACCATAGACTTATCAGTGTCTACTACGGAGACATTTTTTCTCTTGGAAACCCCATTCTACTATGGGTTGTAAGGTACTACCAAATCCTTTTTGTTCCCTCTTTTTTCTACAAAAAAGAGTCAATTTAATTGGAGGTATACTCCCCTCCATTGTTTGATCTGTTGGACAACTGAGAGGGGCCGATGAATCAATTGTTACCGAGCTTAAACAATTATGGCCATTTTAAACTCTTTACAGAACACTCAATGATGATCAAAATAGTGCAGGGAAATAGGCAATATAATATTCAACATCAATCACACACATGAAATATATAGAGACAGATATTCCCGAGGAAACCCATAAAGGGAGAAAACCTCTTTTTCTTGATATAATAAGTAGTCTTTATTTTCTGTAAATTATCATTCTTATGAGTACCAACTCCTTTCAAGGCTACCACCTTTGTTTTACAAGCAACAAATTGCTGAGAGCACCAACTCTCTAGTTTCTCTAGCACCCACTAGAAGGAAGCACCAACTCCCTTTGTGTTCTAGCACCAACTGGATGGAAGCACCAACTTCCAATCACACAGGCACCAACCTGTACAAGCTGCAACTTGCTGAGAGAACCAACTCTCTTGATTCTCTAGCACCCACTAGAAGAAAGCACCAAATCCCTGAGTGTTCCAACATCAACTGGATGGAAGCACCAACTTCCAGTCAAACATGCACCAACCTATATAACATAGAACAATGGTTCTCCCTTGCACCACCCTACCACCCTGGTTTTTCTGGCTGCAACCATATGGAAGCTACAACTCCCTGTGTTCAAGAACCCACTTAAAACTCCAAGGACAAAAGTCCTCCCTAGCACCACCCTACTACCCTGTTTTATAAAACTTTTCTTGAATAATACTTTACAATAATACAAACATTTCAACGTTTATGAGTTCTTCTCTGTTCTGCAATTCTAGTCTGGTTCTATCTGTTCATGCTCAGATCCACTTTCTATTTATTTCCATCTGCTCTTCTCATGCTCTTAGGTTCTCGTACATTATGTTGTTTTCACCATTTCTGCTTTGTCTAGCTTGTGTTCTTCATCTCTGCATCTCTCACACTCTGTTCATGCTCTCTACTTGATTACATACAGTTTAACTTGTTTTATCGAGAAACAACAACCTTCTTCTGTCTTGACATCTTTTTTTTATTCATGCTCTCATCATCCGTTACACTCTACATCTCCAACGCTCAATGTTAGGAATCTCAGAACGCTCAAGAGCCTTGATTCCAATGCTCAGGCGCAATGTTTCATCCGCTCAGGAACAATGATTCAGTTAGTGTAACTGAATCGTAACTGATCAATAAATCATGAGATGAAACAACAACCCTTCAATCAGATTCGGTTTGATCAACGTCATTGGATTATACTCCAAGGTGGAGCTTGGTAGCGTTAGTTCCTTCCCCTATCTTCTGCTGATGTGACCATGGGTGATTCTCACGATCTTGACAATGCTATTGAACTGACGGTTCATATTTTTCCACTCAAGTCTGCGGATCAGATCTACCCTTCCTAAATCAACGACTAAGATTTACTTCGTGATCCGGGCTTCAAGAGTTTCAAATCTCAAACCTCACTTTTCCCATACGTCAAACTTTCGTAGTTGAAAATCCATTGACGCGTGTCCCTCTCGGATCAACAATCCTTGTTCACTTCCGAAATTTGACCTTTCAACCAGATCAACGGTTCTGCGGTCCTTTTCTCGATCAATGATTTATTTCATGGAAACAAATCAATGGTCAGATTTGATCCTTACACTCATCCTTTCATTGTTCAATCCGACGGCTAGGACTTAATGAAACATTGATATGGACAACTGTTGGAACTTCGCCCTTCGAAACTTTGGGATTTCAACTTTTCAAACTTACACCATCCTTCCACTGTACTATGATCAACGGTTGAGAATATACCCGAAGTGATATTTCATATCAGATGACTTGTGTCCTTGCTGAGGTGGTCTGCTGACATGGGTGAGACGTGTAGGCAAAGTAGTGGAGTGTGACGTGTAGCAGGTAGTGGAGTGTGACGTCATAGTGCAGAGGTGGTATGTATGAGTGGTTTGGTGGTTTACTTAGAGGGAGGGTTAGGCGGTAAGTGGTAATGAGTGAGGGGGGTTTGAGTTAATAGGAAGGTGACACATATGAGGGTCCCACATGGAAAATACCACCAACTCAGGCCCCCCCTCGGTTAAAGACAAAAAGGTTGGGGGGGGGGGGTCTGATATGCCCTGTCGACCATAGATCTGAGAGCTCGATTATCAGCCATTGAGATTAGCGCTCCTTTCTTCTATCTTATCCTATCCTTCCACTTTAGAATGATCTGATAACTAAAATTTACTTTGGATGATCCGACGGTCGAGGATTTATTTTGGCTCTTTGGCTCTTCGGACTTCGGGGATTTCAAATCTCAAACTGACTCTCTGGATCAGACGACCCAAATCCACTTCGGATGATATGACACTTGATATCTTCTTCGGACAATCTGATGACTGTGATCTTCTTCGGATGATTTGATGGTCGACAATTTATTTTGGCTCTCCGGGCTTCAGATATTTCAAATCTCAAACAGAAACTCTCAAAGTGATTCTCCAGAGCATAACCTCCTCACATCTTTAGACCTGAAATGAATGTCGTTCATTGATCAAGATATTAGATCAACGACTTGATCTATCTGTGATGCAACTTTTCCTTGGATTAAATCCAATGACTCTCCATCTTTGCTTATTGTATCCTCCCATTTATTTCGTTCCGACGGCTGACGAAAATTTGGGTGATCAAGATCTTAGATCTCAGCCCTTGCTTATCTTGTCCTTCCATTAATTCAATCCAACATTTGTTGGTTCTCTGGATCGATGATCCAATGACCACTGTCTCTCTTCCTTCTGAGCTTCTGATCTCTTCGACTTAGAAGGTTTTCTAAGTGTTCACAGGTCTCAACCTTTGCTCCTGCTGCGAGTCCGTCTCTTGGAGCTCGTTTTCACTTCTGGACCACTATCTCTTCTGAGCTTTCTCGTCTTCTATGCTCTCGAGGTTTGGTTCGTTGCTGTTCTTGCCATCAATGACAAGCACACGCTTCCTGTAAAACATGCCAACAATCTTCCCCTTTGGCATTGATGGAAACCATGAAAGGCTGCACTGTTCTGCTTAGACCTCCAACTGTAGCATCCAGACCACACCTTTTCTCCCCCTTTGACATCAATGTCAAAGAAAAAATGCTCCCCTTGAGATGTTGCAGTACTTTTCGGAGGTATCAAATATTCAAACAACACAAACTCCCCCTGACAGGATGGACTCTCTTAGGTAAGAGAAGAGATGACACCCAACTTCTGACAGAGATATTAAAATGGTGTCTTGGCTAGGGGTTTAGTAAAGCTGTCTGCAATTTGTTCTGTGGTTGGACTATAATGAGCCTGAACAATATTATTGGTGACCTGCTCTCTCAGAAAATGGTATTTTATGGGGATGAGCTTGATATTGGAATGAAATACTGGATTCTTAGACCTGTTCATCTTCAACTTCAACTGTGTCCTCTGTGTTAGAATCAATATTGCTCACCTCTCTTACTGTGACTCCTTCATCAACATTTAAATCAATGCAATCAACTAATTTATACAATATTTTATTAAAGCATCTATATCCTTTACCATTGGTAGCATATCCTAAGAAGATGATTTCATTAGCCCTGTCATCATACTCGCCTCTCAACTACTCCATTTTGCTGTGGAATTCCTAGGATTGTGTATTCTCTCCTGATCCCATGTTTATCACAAAATTCCTTGAAATATTTTGACATAAAATCTCCTCATCTGTCCGATCTTACTGCTTTTAACCTGTTGCCTGTTTGATTCTCAATTAAAGATTTAAATATTTTAAATTTCTCAAATGCTTCAATTTTTCCTTTGAGACAAGCAACCCAAGTGAGTCTGGAGTAATCATCAATGATCAACATGAAATGGTTTTCCTTCCCTATGCCTTCCTGTCTTGATGGTCCACATAAATCCATATGAACTAATTGTAGTGGTTTCTCTATTGAAGTAGAGCTCTTTGGATTTAAACTGTGTCCTGGTTAGATTTCCTACTTGACAGGGTTTACACAGAGGATCTTGTGGCTTTGATAATTTTGGAAGGTCTTTTATTGCCTCAAGATTTTTGAGCTTGATTAAGTGGTCAAAGTTTACATGTCCAAATATCCTATGCCATAACCAACCTTCATCATGTTTTCTTAGATGACACTCTTCTCTATCTTATTTCAGCACACATGCATTATCATCTATCCTTATGCCTTTAGCCACCACTTGTCATGAGTTTACATTCTTTACCTTACAATCTTTGGAAGTGAACACTGTTGATATTATGGTAGTTGCGGGAGGTATTTACCTCCACGTGTAAACCCGACGAGGATAGAATACTCTGGGAAGCAAGACGAAACTGTAGTGTCCCCAAGGCCGAGCCCCGTTGTAAACCATGTTTTGAAAGGAATTGTAATTATGTTTTATAGGCTGGTGAGCCAAGTTCTTATAAGCTGGAGACTTATGTGTTTGTTAGGACAGGGAGCCTAAGTGTTGAAGGCCAGGAGCCTGCTGTTTTACTTGTATGTATGCAGAACATTTAATAAAATATAAACACTGCCAGGTGCAGACCGACCACGATGAATGAGTGAAGGGGGACTGAGCATCCACAGAGTGGGCAAGGAATTAGGGACTATAAGGTGGGAAAGGGGCTAAGTGTTGAGCCTGGGGGCTAAGCCTAGGGGGCTTAAGCCTGGGAATAATATTTTAATATTATTCCAAAAGAACATGTGCATTTTATGTTAAGTTTTGGAAAGGGTAAGCGTGCAAAGGGGATGCATGCTGATGGAACGCATGCAGTTCCAAGGGTGACAAGTGTCAGCCCTGGTGCATGCAAATAAAATGGCCAGGAGGAGCCGTGAGAGGGGCTCTCCTCCACTCTACCTAACGGTCTGAAGGTAAACAATCGGACCTATGCAAAAGAATACCCTGGTGCATCCCTGAAAGCTGAAAAGCCTAAGTTGACTTCTGAGATAGCCGGTACCACCCCTGTCTAAACAGTTCAAACCTGTGTTGACCCTGCGTGGATTGTTTTTCACGCATCCCCGACAACCAGAGTGAGTCTATTCTATGCTGGTGGATTGGGAAATAGAAGTGACCATCCATTGTTGAACCTGTTGGGAAGCTCGTGTCTGTTTTCCCCGTGAGTTGTTGTGACCACGCAGTGCTGGACTGCGTGGGGTCTTGTTGGCTAGTGGTGCAACGCTCTCTCCAGGTGAGAGAGGTAATTGAAGTTGGAAGAATAGGTTGTTGGCTTGTGAGCGATTCTCTCTAGGTGAGAGAGTGTGCGAAGGAAGGAGAGGACTCCTGGAAGGAACCCTGTAGCTGCCACAGAGCTCGGAGACTTCCGATCAGACCTGTTCCTGTAACCCAAGGCAAGG
This sequence comes from Picea engelmannii, assembly GCA_009831015.1. NCBI lineage: Eukaryota > Viridiplantae > Streptophyta > Pinopsida > Pinales > Pinaceae > Picea > Picea engelmannii. Next base: position 243,201 of record ML812808.1, read on the forward strand.
GAGATTAGCAGCTGAAGGACTGTCCAGGTGACAGAGAAGGTGTATTCTCCCGGGGTGGAACAGGAATGTGCGGAATGAGGGTCTATGGGCAGTGAGCGTGGGAGGTTCCTTGGAGAGAATCCCTTCCTTGTGGTTGTGTGTTGTTTTCCCTGTAACCTCAGCCTAGCCTAGATTTCCTTGCCTTGGGGTGGAGCTTAGTCCCAGCTCGGGGGTGACCCACTGCTGAGCTGATGAGCAGTGTGGTCTAAGGCTGGGAGGTTCGTGGAAGGCCTGCACTTGGTTGGTGGAATCTACCATTGATAAAGATAAGTATCTGATTATGTTTTAATCATGTTTTGCATGACTGTGCTGCTTATGTATCATGTTTTCCGCTGTGTATATGAATTAATATGAAAAGCTAATTGTTTGCTGATTATGGCAGTAATTCATATGAATACTCTGTGTTGAATGTGTTTATTGTTTAAATGCATGAGATTTATAATACTTGTATGAGTTATGTACAAAGTGGTGTTATAGTCTTCTTTTAAGAGCGATTAAACAAAGTAGCAGAAAAGGTAAGCTACAGTTTGGTATCAGAGCCAGGTTTTGACACAGAGACTAGATGGGCCAGTGGAGCGGTATTTGGACCCAGAGTGCGGGGAAAATTGGGTCTGGAAAGACAATTTCGGACCTTGGTTTTCCCTGAAGGGTCAAGGAGTTACTTGACGAGTTTTTAAGATCAGGAGGTTAGCGACGTGTGAAACCACAGTCGGGATGGTCTATGGCCACGGGGAAATAGGTCTCCATAGCGATAGCGTTATAACCTTAGGATCTTCTCGGGAGGGAAGGTGGACCCTCGTGACCGTCGGATTTGGAGAGTATGCGTAGGGTTTAAATCCCTTTTGAATCGCACAGGGGTGTGGGAATCGCGATACGCGAATTCCCGAAAACTCCGAAATGCCAAAAGATCTGCGCCGTTGATCTGAGGAGGGGATCTGACTGTCGGGTTCCATGCTTGGATTAGATGTGGACGCATGAATGCATACCACATGTCAGTGAGTCGAAGAGACAGGTGAGAGTGGTGGGACCCGATGACGTCGTTAAAAGCGACATGGACCCTCATGAACGTACCACATGCCATGGTGGTGAAGGGAGACAACTGTGCTGTGGGCCCAGAGAATAAAGTAATTTACGATTTCGGGAACTCGTGAGATAAGGGCATGGGAGCTTGACATTGAAACTCGTGAAGTCGCGAAGTAGCGAGAACGAGAGGAGAAAAGTCAACATCGCTTCTCGGGGTTTCGTGAAAGGGAGGCACCAGGGTTGGATGCCACAACTCAGGAATGTGCGAATAGTGAAGGGTGCTAGCACTTAGCCCTAGACTACAGTCATGCGTAGCATACACTAGTAAGGAGGGAGCCATACCCGTGTCACATCTCGGGTATCGGCGGTTATAGGAAATGAGTCGAGGGTCTTCGACTCATGAACTCTCGAGATCGCGAGTTGCAAAAAGGTGACTCTGGTTATGAATATCTAACTGTTGGATCTTCGTGGACCGAAACCTAAAGTCCCGAAATCACGAAGTGCCGAAAATGAAAGTTTTGAAAACATAAAAATTGCAGAACCAAACGAGAGCTCAGAAAACTTAATTGAATCAAAATGTCTTTCGTTCTTGTTCGTATTGGCTTATAAATGTTATAGATTGTTTCAAAGGAGTAATGGCCTAACAAACTTTGAATTTAATTTCACAGTGCGTGTGTAGAGTTCAATGGAGCTCAGGATTCTGGTTAACCAACGCCGAGTATGGAATGGGAAAAGGTGATGATGGCCTCCGAAACAGGAGACGAACGGGAAGGAAAGGATGTCAATATGGGAGTGGAAGGATCGAACTCCAATGGGCACGGAAAAGAGATGGATAAAGAAGAACATATAATGCAACTCATCGAAAGATTGCAGAAAGATGCCCAGGCTCGCCTAGTTGATAGCCGAAAGCTCATGAAAATCCAGGATCGACAGGGTGAATTCAATTTAAAAATGTTGAAGAGCCTGGAAAGAATAGAAAAGAAATTGGAAAAAGGGAGTGACACAAGCAGATCAAGAAGTGTCAGAACCCTTGAGGGGAGAAGGAGATCGAGGACTGGTAACAGACATTACCATCTCTCCCCGAAGAATTCTGGCAAGGAGACACACAGTAGTTCAAGCCCGTCCCCTACCAGAAAACACCGAAAATCTGGAAAGGATGAATTGAAAGGGGAGATGAACAAGATTAAGCCTCCAACATTTGATGGAGAACATAAGAAGGAAGAAGATGCTGAGACCTGGTTGCTTGGCATGAAGAAATACTTCCAACTATAGAATTATTCTACCCATGTAGAAGGAAGAATTGCAATGTACCAATTGAAAGGAAAAGCATCCATGTGGTGGGATCAGTTTGTGCAGGTGCAGCACATCCGAGAGAAAGAGGTCACTTGGAAGGAATTTAAGAGGTATTTCGAGAAGAAATACCTGACTAAAAGATACTATGACAGAAAGATGAAGGAGTTCTTCGAACTCAAGTTGGGCAGTATGACCATTGATGTGTATGAACAAAGTTTTTTGGAACTACTGAAGTATGTTCCATTCATCAAAGATGAGGCTGTCAAGATTCATAGGTATCTGAGTGGACTACCACCTTCCATTGGTGATGAGATTCAATATGATGATCCTAAGACTATGGAAGAAACAATAAGAAGGGCTAAATGCTTATACGAACAACAAAGTGAAAAGCCTACCTTTCGGAAGGCTTGGGATGACCAGAAGAGGTTTAAGAAATAACAGAGGTAGAAGGGAAACAGGCCTCCCTTTTTCAAGAATGGCCCTGGGGAACAATCATCCTTTAGAGACCCCAGGAAAGTTGAAGGGAGTGAGTAGATGCCAAGGCCTCCACCTATGGAGTGTTGGGGATGTAAAGGGAATCATAGGTACAGAGACTGCCCCCACAGAAAAGACAAAGCAAGAACTGTCCATACTGTTTAACAAGATAAAACAGTGGAGGATATGGGCAACAGAATGCCGAGGATCTACGGAGCCCTGGACAACAAGCAAGCATAATTTCAATCGCACATGATTGAAGTGGAAGGTACGATTAACAACCGACCACTTGTTATTTTAATTGATTCAGGGGCTAGCCATAGTTATGTAGATCCTAGAGTGGTGGAAAGTTTGCATCTAATGAGAAGCAAACATGAGAAGTCCTGGTTAGTGCAGTTGGCCATAGGGACCAAGAGGAAGGTCACTGAATTGGTT
>ML812808.1:248937-289370 GCA_009831015.1 Picea engelmannii
AAGGATTGGGACGGTTGCATACATGCTTGCATTACCTGCATCTATGACTGTACATAATGTGTTTCATGTTTCACTGCTTAAGAAATATGTACCTGATGCTAATCATGTTATCGATTGGAATGTGATTCAGGTGGAACCAGAAGGTGTCCTGCAAGTGCAACCTGTGCGTATATTGGACAAGAAAACCAAACAGCTTCGGAATCGAGCTATAGAGCTTGTAAAGGTCCAGTGGACCTGGTACGGTCCTGAGGACGTGACATGGGAGCATGCAGATGTTATGTGGGCAAAGTACCCGCGTCTTTTTGAAATTTTTTGAAAAGCTTGCAGATGCGGTGTAAAGTTGCACTGAGCACAATGCAAAAATAAGGGGAGGGGGATTGTAGTGTCCCCAAGGCCGAGCCCCGTTGTAAACCATATTTTGAAAGGAATTGTAATTATGTTTTATAGGTTGGTGAGCACAGTTCTTATAAGCTGGAGACTTATGTGTTTGTTAGGCCAGGGAGCCTAAGTGTTGAAGGCCAGGAGCCTGCTGTTGTACTTGTATGTATGCAGAACATTTAATAAAATATAAACACCACCAGGTGCAGACCAACCATGATGAATGAGTGAAGGGGGACTGAGCATCCACAGAGTGGGAAAAGAATTAGGGGCTGGAAGGTGGGAAAGGGGCTAAGTGTTGAGCCTAGGGGGCTTAAGCCTGGGAATAATATTTTAATATTATTCCAAAAGAACATGTGCATTTTATGTTAAGTTTTGGAAAGGGTAAGCGTGCAAAGGGGATGCATGCTGATGGAACGCATGTAGTTCCAAGGGTGACAAGTGTCAGCCCTGGTGCATGCAAATAAAACGGCCAGGAGGAGTCGTGAGAGGGGCTCTCCTCCATTCTACCTGACGGTTTGAAGGTAAACGATTGGACCTCTGCAAACGAATACCTTGGTGCATCCCTGAAAGTGGAAAATCCTGAGTTGACTTCTGAGATAGCCGGTACCACCCCTGTCTGAACAGTTCGAACCTGTGTTGACCCTGCGTGGATTGTTTGTCATGCATCCCCGAAAACCAGAGCGTGAGTCTATTCTATGCTGGTGGATTGGGAAATAGAAGTGACCATACATTGTTGAACCTGTTGGGAAGCCCGTATATGTTTTCCCCGTGAGTTGTTGTGACCACACAGTGCTGGACTGCGTGGGGTCTTGTTGGCCAGTGGTGCAACGCTCTCTCTAGGTGAGAGAGGTAATTGAAGTTGGAAGAACAGGTTGTTGGCCTGTGAGCGATTCTCTCCAGGTGAGAGAGTGCGCAAAGGAAGGAGAGGACTCCTGGAGGGAACCCTGTAGCTGCCACAGAGGTCGGAGACTTCCGATCCGACCTGTTCCTGTAACCCAAGGCAAGGGAGATTAGCAGCCGAAGGACTGTCCAGGTGACAGAGAAGGTGTATTCTCCTGAGGTGGAACATGCATGTGGGGAATGAGGGTCTGTGGGCAGTGAGCGTGGGAGGTTCCTTGGAGAGAATCCCTTCCTTGTGGTTGTGTGTTGTTTTCCCTGTAACCTCAGCCTAGCCTAGATTTCCTTGCCTTGGGGTGGAGCTTAGTCCCAGCTCGGGGGTGACCCACTGCTGAGCTGATGAGCAGTGTGTTCTAAGGATGGGAGGTTCGTGGAAGGCCTGCACTTGGTTGGTGGAATCTACCATTGATAAAGATAAGTATCTGATTATGTTTTCATCATGTTTTGCATGACTGTGCTGCTTATGTATCATGTTTTCTGCTGTGTATATGAATTAATATGAAAAGCTAATTGTTTGCTGATTATGGCAGTAATTCATATGAATACTTTGTGTTGAATGTGTTTATTGTTTAAATGCATGAGATTTATAATACTTGTACGATTTATGTACAAAGTGGTGTTATATTCTTCTTTTAAGAGCGATTAAACAAAGTAGCAGAAAAGGTGCGCTACAGTTTGGTATCAGTGCCAGGTTTCGGCACAGAGCCTAGATGGGCCAGTGGAGAGGTCTTTGGACCCAGAGTGCGGGGAAAATTGGGTCTGGAAAGCCAATTTCGGACCTTGGTTTTCCCCAAAGGATCAAGGAGTTACTTGACGAGTTTTTAAGATCAGGAGGTTAGCGACGTGTGAAACCACAGTCAGGATGGTCTATGGCCACGGGGAAATAGGTCTCCATAGCGATAGTGTTAGAACCTTAGGATCTGCTCAGGAGGGAAGGTGGACCCTCGTGACCATCGTATATGGAGAGTATGCGCAGGGTTTAAATCCCTTTTGAATCGCACAGGGGTGTGGGAATCGCAATACGCGAACTCCCGAAAACTCCGAAATGCCAAAAGATCTGCGCCGTTGATCTGAGGAGGGGATCTGACCGTCGGGTTCCATGCTTGGATTGGACATGGATGCATGAATGTGTAGCACGTGCCAGTGAGTTGAAGAGACAGGCGAGAGTGGTGGGACCCGATGACGTCGTTAAAAGCGACGTGGACCCTCCTGAACGTACCACATGCCACGGTGGTGAAGGGCGACAACTGTGCTGTGGGCCCGGAGAATAAAGTAATTTTCAATTTCTGGAACTCATGAGATAAGGGCATGGGAGCTTGAAATTTAAACTCTTTAAGTCGCGAAGTAGCGAGAACGAGAGGAGAAAAGTCAACATCGCTTCTCGGGGTTTCGTGAAAGGGAGGCACCAAGGTTGGATGCCACAACTCACGAAGGTGCGAATAGCAAAGGGTGATAGCACTTAGCCCTAGACTACGGTCATGTGTAGCAGACGCTAGCAAGGAGGGAGCCATACCCGTGTTGCATCTCGGGTATTAGTGGTTAGAGGAAATGAGTCGAGGGTCTTCGAATCACGAAATATCGAGATCGCGAGTTGCAAAAGGGTGACTCTGGTTACTTATATCTAACTGTGGGATCTTCGTGGACCGAAACCTGAAGTCCCAAAATCACGAAGTGCCAAAAATGAAAGTTTCGAAAACACAAAAATTGCAGAACCAAACGAGAGCTCAAAAAACTTAATTGAATCAAAATGTCTTTCGTTCTTGTTCGTATTGGCTTATAAATGTTATAGATTGTTCCGAAGGAGTAATGGCCTGACAAACTTTGAATTTAATTGCACAGTGTGTGTGTAGAGTTCAACGGAGCTCAGGATTCCAGTTAACCAACACTGAGTATGGAATGGGAAAAGGTGATGATGGCCTCCGAAACAGGAGACGAACGGGAAGGAAAGGATGTCAATATGGGAGTGGAAGGATCAAACTCCAATGGGCACGGAAAAGAGATGGATAAAGAAGAACATATGATGCAACTCATCGAAAGATTGCAGAAAAATGCCCAGGCTCGCCTAGCTGATAGATGAAAGCTCATGAAAATCCGGGATCGGTAGGGTGAATTCAATTTAAAAATGTTGAAGAGCCTGGAAAGAATAGAAAAGAAATTGGAAAAAGGGAGTGACACAAGCAGATCAAGAAGTGTCAGAACCCCTGAGGGGAGAAGGAGATCGAGGAGTGGTAACAGACATTACTGTCTCTCCCCGAAGCATTCTGGCAAGGAGACACACAGTAGTTCAAGCTCGTCCCCTACCAGAAAACACCGAAAATCTGGAAAGGATGAATTGAAAGGGGAGATGAAAAAGACTAAGCCTCCAACATTCGATGGAGAACATAAGAAGGAAGAAGATGTCGAGACCTGGTTGCTTGGCATGAAGAAATACTTCCAACTACAGAATTATTCTGCCCATGCAGAAGGAAGAATTGCAATGTACCAATTGAAAGGAAAAGCATCCATGTGGTGGGATCAGTTTATGCAGGTGCAACACATCCGAGAGAAAGAGGTCACTTGGAAGGAATTTAAGAGGTATTTCGAGAAGAAATACCTGACTAAAAGATACTATGACAGAAAGATGAAGGAGTTCTTCGAACTCAAGTTGGGCAGTATGACCATTGATGAGTATGAACAAAGTTTTCTGGAACTACTAAAGTATGTTCCATTCATCAAAGATGAGGCTGTCAAGATTCAGAGGTATCTGAGTGGACTGCCACCTTCCATTGGTGACAAGATTCAATATGATGATCCTAAGACTATGGAAGAAATAATAAGAATTGCGAAATGCTTATATGAACAACAAAGTGAAAAGCCTACTTTTCGGAAGGCTTGGGATGACCAGAAGGGGTTTAAGAAAGAACAGAGGCAGAAAGGAAACATGCCTCCCTTTTTCAAGAATGGCCCTGGGGAACAGTCATCCTTTAGAGACCCTAGGAAAGTTGAAGGGAGTGAGCAGATGCCAAGGCCTCCACCTATGGAGTGTTGGGGCTGTAAAGGGAATCATAGGTACAGAGACTGCCCCCACAGAAAAGACAAAGCAAGAACTGTCCATACTATTCGGCAAGCTAAAACATTGGATGATATGGGCAGCAGAATGCCGAGGATCTACGCAGCCCTAGACAACAAGCAAGAATAATTTTAATCGCACATGATTGAAGTGGAAGGTATGATCAACAATCGACCACTTGTTATTTTAATTGATTCAGGGGCTAGCCATAGTTATGTAGATCCTAGAGTGGTGGAAAGTTTGCATCTAACGAGAAGAAAACATGATAAGTCTTGGTTAGTGCAGTTGGCCATAGGGACCAAGAGGAAGGTCACTGAATTGGTTAAGTCCTGTTCAGTGGACATGAAAGGAATGAGCACTAAGGCTGAATTGAACATTCTGCCTTTAGGCTCATACGATTGCTTAATTGGGATAGACTAGTTGGACCAACACCATGCCCTTCTGGATTGCCGTAACAAGAGGTTCACATGCCTGAACGAAGAGGGAAGGCAGGTAACAGTCCAAGGAATTCCCAGAGCCGTGGATGTGAGGGAAATCTCAGCCATGCAGCTGAAGAAATGTTACCGAAAAGGTTGTCAATTATATGCAGCTCGGGTGGAAGAAGCATCCCAAGATGTAGTATCGAATCTGGAAGATCATGAGGTACTCAAGGAGTTCAAGGATGTATTTCAGGAGGTACCTGGACTACCTCCGAGGAGGGACATCGATTTTTCTATAAATTTGATGTCTGGAACAACTCCTGTTTCAAAGGCTCCTTACAGAATGAGTACACCAGAGTTGAAAGAGTTGCAATTGCAGCTCGAAGAGCTACTAAAGAAAGGTTACATTCACCGCAGTGTGTCACCGTGGGGAGCCCCGGTCCTATTTGTGAAGAAGAAAGATGGGACATTGAGGCTATGCATTGATTTTCGACAGTTGAATAAGGTTACTGTCAAGAACAAGTATCCTTTGCCAAGGATTGATGATCTTTTTGATCAGTTGAAGGATGCGAAAATATTTTTGAAAATAGATCTTCGATTAGGATATCACCAAGTGAGAATAAAGGATGAGGACATTAGCAAGACTGCCTTTAGAACACGGTACGTTCATTATGAATTCACAGTGGTGCCGTTTGGTCTGACAAATGCACCTGCTGTTTTTACGTGTTTAATGAATGGAGTGTTCAAAGATTATTTGGACAAGTTTGTCATAGTCTTCCTGGACTATATCTTGGTGTATTCCAAGATAGAGGAAGAACATGAGCAACACCTGAGAATGGTGTTGCAGGTGTTGAGAGAACACCAGCTGTACGCAAAACTGAGCAAGTGCTCTTTTTACCAAAGGCATATCCAATATTTGCGGCACATTATATCTGAAGAAGGGATCGCTGTGGATCCTGAGAAGGTACAGGCCATTCGAGAATGGCCAGCGCCAAGGAATGTGGCAGAAGTTAGATCTTTTATGGGTTTGGCAGGCTATTATAGGAGGTTTATAGTCGAATTCTCAAGGATAGCCCATTCTATTATAACAGGTTATGGGCCCACAGCTCCTTCATTCAGTCTAAACGCTGGAAGGAAGCATAGCCGCTAGGATATTGATCTCGTTGAGGAACTGTCGCTAGGGTTACTAGCATGAGCAACTTCCAAAGACACTACCGCTAGGGTTACTAGAAGGAGTAGTTGCAGAAAACCTAATCCTCTTGTTGAGGCACCTAATCTCCAGATATATTAGTGTGCTCTAGCCTAGCGCATCTCTTAATACTCTCAGCAAGCCAAGACATGAAGTTTGAGTTTATGGTCAAATATAGGGTTTGACCAAGTCAAAGAAGCCATGACTTATTTATGAAGTCACAGAAAAAGTTAGATGGAGCCTCTAACTTCAGAGCGTGGAAGACAAGGATTGACCTCATCCTTGCCAAGATTAAAGTGCTGGATATCGTGAAAGGAAAGATCGTGAAGCCAGAGTTTGAAGAAGGAAAAGAGAAGGAACCACAAAACGTTGCAGCTATGGAGAAGTTCAAAGATAGTGATATCAATGCTATGAGTATCATAGTGGAATATATAAAAGACCACTTGATACACTACATCTCCCATATTGACTCATCAAAGAAGATGTACAATGCTCTAACAAATCTCTTCTCGGTCAGAAACATTAGACAAGTAATGAGTCTGAAGAATGAGCTCTGTGACAGGAAGATGAATGATGATGACATCATAACATCATACCTTGTGAGAATCTCTCAGTTAAGAGATCAACTACAAGCTATTGAAGAGATCATCTCAGATAAGGAGTTGGTAAACATAGTACTCAATGGTCTTCCCAAGACGTGGGATGTATTTCCCAAAGCATGAACACAAGAAAGGAGTATCCGACATTTGAAGAACTTTGGACTTGCCGTGCTCAAGAAGAATCAAGGATCAGTGCAAAAGATAAACCCCAAAATAAGTACGATGATCAAGCCTTCACAACAAGATTCAAGAACTTCAGGAAAAAAAGGAAGTTTGGTTCAAAGAGGAAGCCAAATCAAGAGAAAGACATTTCAGAAGTACAATGCTTCAATTGTCGAAAGTATGGTCACTACAAGAATCATTGTCTCGAACTAAAGAAAAGGAAGGAGAAACACAAAGCATCAATTGCCCAAGAAAAGGAACCTACAAAGAAGACTAAGCAGATGGAAGAGACTTCTTCTTCTAAAGGTAACAATACTCTTCTTATTTCTTGTACATATCTTGTTTGCATCGTCTCTGTACATATCTTGTATATCCATCTCTTGGAAGACAATGTGTTCCAAGAAGAACTATAACCATGGAAGAACAACAAGATAAGGATGAATATCATTAGATAATACACATGAAAGGATGAAATACAAATCATGTGGAAGCTACTGCAAGATAAGACGAATAAATCATGAAGAGACTTAGAAGTCAACAATCAAGAGGAATTGGAGAAAGACTTATGACGTTTTGTAGAAGACAACAAGACAGAAGCGTGGACTCTGTTAGACAGAGAGAGCCAATTATATATTGCAGAAGACAATAAGGATGTAGATGGAAGTGTGGACTCTGTTAGATGGAGGGAGCTGATTATATGCACTCATACATGAAGCAAGGATTAGGAGGGAGCTAATCCTATGATCCATTGAATATGATGAACTATATATCCATGGTAATAACCATGAAAGACAGTATGTGTTTAGTTTAACCTCAGAAGAAGTCTTCTTCGAAGAGAATCCTTAAAGTATCCCTGGTTGTCCATCCAGATCTGTGATCCTATGATAAAAGAAAGAAGTGGAAACATTAGGGAATGCAATCTATAAGAAACTCCATGGACCAAAAATCTAAAGAAAAACATGAGGAAGAACATGAAGATTCCAAGAAAGAAAGAGAAGCCAGAACAACCAATCATTGTATTGAGAATCACAAGATTATCAGCTTGATATGAACTCACTAAAAGAAATCAAGCAGAGGAACTGAAAGTCCTGATGAAGAAAAATGTATAGAAGACTTATGAATGAAAGCATTGCAAGATTCAGAACTAGAGGTTCTCCTAGACGGAGGGACAAGACTAAGATGATTGCTCATTCCGGTAAACCAAACATACCTCTACATGAGTCATTATATCATCCGCAACATCCATGAGTTGGAGTTCTACATCAGATGAATGCAAAGAATGTTCTCCATAGAAATTGAATAAAGAATGTATGAAGAAGCAATCTCAAGACTTTGAGGCATACCATAAAGAGACCCTTGTATATAGATAGAAGAAGATAACTTGGTGGAGAACCTCCACTACACAACAGAAGCGTGGTCAATATTTCCTATAACATCAAGATGATTACTCAGTAGATCAGATCTCATGATGATAGAAGAAGTGCCACATGGATATGTTCCAGTTTTCCAACAATGATATACTCTATTGTTCAGAGCTACATGAAGCCTTCACAGAAAATCAGTGTTCCAGACCAAAGTACATTTGAAATCAAGCATTACATTATTCGTGATGAAGTCCAGAAAGGAGAAAGTGGTTCTCCAATACATATCTCCACAGATGAGCAGATAAGTAGACATTTTGGTAAAGCTTCTATCCAAGATGAAAGAGTTTCCGTACTCAAGCTGGAGCTCGTGGAGACGAAGACGACTTCCTTATTGAAAAATGAAGAGATGTCTCCCAGGTTGGGAGGGAGCACTGAAAATATTATTGAGGACATTCATTTTCAAGATTGAAAAATAGTCCATCTTTGATAGATTCTTTCCTTTTCGGAAAGTGGATTGAGATTTCTGACGGACAACGATTTCCTATTGTGGTTAACATGGGAAATGGTCCAGATTGCTGATGTGTCATAGAAAATGACTTCCCATTGTGGTTAACATGGGGAGTGGTCTAGGGCAATCTCTCTTCTTGAGGGTTACTCAAGAAGACTGGTCTGCCTCGCTAGACATTGATTTCTCATTGTGGTTAACATGAGGAATGGTCCATTTTGGAGGTTGATACATGACAATCTTTTCCTCTTGTGGTTAACAAAGGAACTAGTTTGGATAGTCATTCCTTAGGGTTTATACATTCCCTCCAGGGTTCACTTTGATTAGTGTAGGAGGAATGGCCTAGGGTGGGGAATGGTCTAGGCTCAACAATTAGGGACAGGCATTCCTCAGGGTTTATACATTCTCTCCAGGGTGCACTTTGATTAGTGTAGGAAGAATGGCCCAGGGTGGGGAATGGCCTAGGTTCAGAAGATAGGACATTTATTCTTCCTTGCTTGAGAAGAATAGTCCAGATATCTCATTGTTCTACTATGAGGGAAGATATTCTTTCATATCTCATAGACGTGAGTGAAAGATTGGCCCAGATGATTCAGTTTATATCATAACATTGTTTCTGTGCAGGTTGATATTAGATGATTGTTATGAAGAGTGTATGATAATAGATGTATACTACTGTGGTGGATGTGTTCCACTGTTCGTGACTATACGTCACTGATCAAGTACTTGTTTTCTACTTGGTGTGGTAGTGTACCACTAGATTGTAGTTATGTACTACTATGGATAGACATAGTTGTGTTCTATTTTGTTCCGATTTCCTTGAAGACTATCAAGCACTTTATTGGAAATAATTATCAGCCAGATGAATAATGAACAGAGATTTTCTAGACAGAAAATGGTTCAGAACATTTACTCTTCTAGATTAGAAGAATTGCTCTTGTATCACTCTGTGGAGTGAGCATCGTGTCTAATTATTTAGATAGAGTATGGTTTCGAGAGATGATGCAACTGATGATGATGATGATGGTGCTCATGATCTAGTCATGATCTAGTCTATACAACTATGTTGATGCTATCGGGTGAATAGTATGTCTTTGTGCTCAAGACCATTACCTGTAATACCTCCCTAGCTAGGAGGGAGTGTTGATATTATGGTAGCTGCGGGAGGTATTTAGCTCCACGTGTAAACCTAATGAGGATAGAATACTCTGGGAAGTAAGACGAAACCCTAATGAATTGGATAATAACCTTAGAAGAATTGTTGGCTCAAGAAGATAATTTATATTAGGTTATTAGCCTCTTCAACAAAGGAGATCTCTATTTGTTCAGAATGTCTTTTAGTTATGCTGAGCCTTTAATGCTTGGAATATTTTGAAGATACAATACTTTAAACTTCTCCATCTATTTTCTGGTTTTTACTACCTCTTCTTCCAAGGCTTCACATCTTGCCTTCTTCTCCAATAACTGTTGTTTCAGAGTGTCCTCTATTTTCTTTGCCTCTTCTAACTCCACTTTTAGCAGGGCAAGGTCTTCATCAAGTTTTTTACCATCCTTTTCAAACTGCTTCAACAACTGTTTTTGTTTTCTCTTTTTAAGTCTGAGTATGTCAATCTCTTCTAAAGAACTGATTAGTTCACCTTCCATATCAACCACAACTTCTTCATCATTAACATCACTTCCCATGATTTTATTATCATAATACTCTTTGGCCATAAGCATAAAGTCATTAAACTTATCTTCACAGGAAGAGTCACTATCTGTGTCTCCTGAAGAGTCATCATTGTTTACATATAAACTTTTTTTTTATCAAATATCTTGGATTTGTACTTCTCTTCACCTTCAGAGTTCTGGTCATTCTTCTTGTGTGGAAACTTAGATGCAAAGTGATCTATCTTCATTTCATATGAAATCAATGTTCCTAGAAGTTGATCAAAAGGTAGAACTTCTAGAACATTAAATTCTTCTATAGCAGAGACCTTTGGGTTGAACCTATCTGGCAGAGATCTCAAATTTTTCTGAACTAAAGAGGCTTCCTCAAATTTTTCACCAAGCCCTTTCATTGCATTTACTAGTTTTTAAATTCTCAGAAAGTACTTCTCAACAGTTTCATCCTCTTTCATCTTTAGTTGTTCAAACTGTAATCTGTAGGTTTGAAGCTTGGCATCCATTACCTTCTCATTACCTTCATAACTGCTAATGAGTTTGTCCCACATTTCTTTGGCAGATTCTAAGTGCATAACTTTTACAAATTATGATTTTGCAAGCCCACTCAGAATAACATTCATAGACTTAGTGTTGAAGATGAATTCTAGATTGTCAAACTTAGAAGCTAGTACAACTGGCTTTACATAACCAATCTCTACCACATTCCAGACATTTGCACCTAAGACATTATGCAAGTTCTCATCCTACCTTTCTAGAAGGAAAAGTTTGTTCCATTGAACAGAGGGACCTTGTTGGTTGAAGTTCCTTCATGGATAGTCATGTTTAAGCTCTAGGATCTACCCATAAATAAATGGAACCTGCCTCTAATACCAATTGTTGGACAACTTAGAGGGGGGGTGAATCAGTTGTTACTGAGCTTAAAAAAATATGCCCATTTTAAACTCTTTACATAACACTCAATGATGATCAAAATAATGCAGGGAAGTAAGCAATAGAATATTCAACATCAATCACACACATGAAATATACAGAGACATATATTCTTGAGGAAACCCATAAAGGGAGAAAACTTGTTCTTCTTGATATGACAAGTAGTCTTTATTTTTTGTACATTATCATTCTTATGAGCACCAACTCCTTTCGAGGCTACCACCTCTATTTTACAAGAAACAAATTGCTAAGAGCACCAACTCTCTAGTTTCTCTAGCACCCACTAGAAGGAAGCACCAACTCCCTTTGTGTTCCAACACCAACTGGATAGAAGCACCAAATTCCAATCACACAGGCACCAACCTGTACAAGCTGCAACTTGTTAAGAGCACCAACTCTCTTGATTCTCTAGCACCCACTAGAAGGAAGCACCAACTCCATGAGTGTTCCAATACTAACTAGATGGAAGCACCAACTTCCAGTCACATAGGCACCAACCTGTATAACAAAGAAAAATGGTTCTCCCTTGCACCAGCCTACCACCCTGGTTTTTCTGGCTGCAACCAGATGGAAGCTATAAATGCGTGTGTTTAAGCACCCACTTGAAACTATGAGGAAAATAGTCCTCCCTAACACCACCCTACCACCATGTTTTCTAAAAATTTGCTTGAATAATACTTTACATTAATACAAACATTTCAACGTTTACCAGTTCTTCTCTGTTCTGTAATTTTGGTCTGGTTCTGTCTGTTCATGATTGGCTCCACTTGCTATTTCTTTCCATATTCTCTTCCTATGTTCTTCTCATGCTCTTAGGTTCTCGCACAGTCTATTGTTTTCACCATTTCTGCTCTGTCCATCTTGTGTTCTTCATCTCTGCATCTCTCACACTCTGTTCATGCTCCCTACTTGATTACATACAGTTCAACTTGTTTTACTGAGAAACAACAACCTTCCTCTCTCTCGGCATATTTCTTTTATTCATGCTCTCATCATCCATTACACTCTACATCTCCAACGTTCAATATCGGGAATCTTAGAACACTTAGGAGCCATTATTCCAATGCTCAGGCGCAATGATTCAGCCGCTTAGGAACAATGATTCATTTAGTTTAACTGAATTGTAACTGATCAAGAAATCACGAGATGAAACAACAACCCTTTGATCAGATTCAATTTGATAAGCGCAGTTGGATTATACTCCGAGGTGGAGCCTGGCAGCGTTATCTCCTTCCCCTATCTTCTGCTGATGTGACCATGGGTGATGCTATCATGTGACCATGCGATTGCGGGTGCGACCATGAAAAATTAAGACATGAGCATGTTCTGGCCCTGCAATGCGATGGGACCGCCGATCTCACGATCTTGACGGTGCTCCTGAACTGACAGTTCATATCTGTCCGCTCAAGTTTGCGGATCACATCTACCCTTCCTAAATCAACAACTGAGATTTACTTTGTGATCCAGGCTCTGGGAGTTTCAAATCTCAAACCTCACTTTTCCCATACGCCAAACTTCTGGAGTTGAAAATCCATTGACACGTGTCCCTCTCGGATCAACGGTCCTTGTTCACTTCGGGAATTTGACCTTTCAACTAGATCAATGGTTTTGCAGTCCCTTTCTCAATCAATGGTTTATTTCACCGAAACAAATGAATGGTCAGATTTGATCCTTTCACTCATCCTTTCATTGTTCAATCCGACGGCTAGGACTTAATCAAACATTAAGATGGACGGATGTCAGAACTTCACCCTTCGAAACTTCAGGATTTCAACTTTTCAAACTTACACTATCCTTCCACTGTACTATGATCAACGATTGAGAATACACCTGAAATGATCTTTCATATCGGACGACTCGTGTCCTTTCTGACGTGGTCTGCCACATGTCCTTGTTGAGGTGATCTGTTGACGTGGGTGCGATGTGTAGGCATAGTAGTGGAGTGTGGAGGCAGAGCGCGATAGTGGAGTGTGACGTTGGAGCGTGGAGGTGGTATGTATGAGTGGTTTGGTGGTTTACTCATAGGGGGTTTTAGGCGATAAGTGGTAATTAGTGAGGGGGGTTCGAGTAACATGAAGGTTGCACATATGAGGGTCCCACATGGAAAATACCACCAACTCGGACCCCCCCCCCCCGGTTAAAGATAGAAAGGTTAGGGGGGGGTCCGATATTCCCTATCGATCGTAGATCCGAGAGCCTAATTATTAGCTGTTGAGATTACCACACCCTTCTTCTACCTTATCCTGTCCTTCCACTTTAGAATGATCTAATGATTGAAATTTACTTTGGATGATCTGACGGTCGAGGATTTATTTCGGCTCTCCAGACTTCGGGGATTTCAAATCTCAAATTGATGCTTTAGATCATACGGCCCAGATCCACTTCGGATGATCTGACGCTTGACATCTTCTTCAGATGATCTAACGATTGCGATCTTCTTCGAATGATCCGACGATCGACAATTTATTTCGGCTCTCTGACTCTCCGAGCTTCGAGTATTTCAAATCTCAAACTGAAACTCTCGAAGTGATTTCTCCGGAGCTTAACCTCCTCACATCTTTAGACTCGAAACAAATTTCGTTTGTTGATCAAGATATTAGATCAACGAATCTATCTATCTACGATGCATATTTTCCTTGGATTAAATCCAGTGACTCTCCATCTTTGCTTATCCTATCCTCCCATTTATTTCGATCTGATGGCAGATGAAAATTCAGGTGATCAAGATCTCAGATCTCAGCCCTTGCTTATCCTGTCCTTCCATTAATTCAATTCGATGGTTGTTAGTCCTCTATATTGGTGATCCAACGACCACTGTTTGTCTTCCTCCTGAGCTTCTGATCTCTTTGACTTAGTAGGTTTTCTAAGTGTTCACGGGTCTCGACCTTTTCTCCTCCCGCGAGTTCGTCTCTTGGACCCCGTCTGCACTTCTGGATTACTATCTCTTCTGAGCTTTCTCTTCTTTTACGCTCTTGAGGTTTGGTTCACTGCTGTTCTTGCCATCAATGAAAAACATGTGCTTCCTGTAAAACATGCGAAAATGATCTTGGTATCTTAATTTTCCTACTAGTTTGGTTATCACTTAAGAGCCCTTAACTTTTGGAACCTAAGAAATATCTCATCTTTAGTATTCATAAAATATATGTAGGTCTTTTTGGAAGAATCAAAATGGAAGTAACATAATAAAGATTACCTATCAATGAAGTTGATGACATGGGTCCACAAACATCTAAATGAATTACATCAACAATCCCTCTTGATTTGTGTTCACTTCTTGGGAAAGCAACCTTGACATACTTGTTGAGTGCACATCCCTTGCACAATGTTTTTTTCTCTTCTTTGAAGTTATGGAATCCAACCATCACGCATTTCAAAAGAGGTAAAGAACAATAGTTCATGTGACCAAATATTATGTGCCAAAGTTTTCATAGATTTCCATTGCTAGTAAAAAAGGCTCTTTGCTTCACAAGATCTACCGATGATCTTTAAAGGCCACCTTGACTCCTCTAGCCAAAATCGACCAAGATTAGAGTTTCAACTTTTGATCACTTCCTGATCATTAAACTTAGCGCTACATTTAAATTTTGTCGGACAACAAACCGAAAAGATAGTTTTAGTCACACAAGGAACATGTAATACCTCATATGGATTAAAAAATTCTTCTACTAGAATGTAGAATGCTATAGACCTTAGCCTAGTCATTGAGTACTTTCCATCATCACCAAGCACCACTTGAATTCCATCATCTTGTCCTTGTAACTTGAAGAATGTTGATATATTTGGAGTCATGCATATCGAGGCTCTATTGTGAACATACCACCCAACACATGAAATTGTGTTGGTGGAAAGGCATGACATCATGGAAAAGGTCGTATACAGGCTAACAATTAACTCATCCACCCATGAATCTTCAACACCTTTTGCAAATTGTTTTTTCTATTGTTGTTGTTGCTTATTCTTCCCCGTCTTCAAGACATTGAGAAACATTATGGTCATGCTTGTTGTAGTTGAGGCGTTTTATATAGCTCAAATCATTTTTTTGCTAGTTAAAAGACCCTACGTTAGAGTAAACTTGGAGTCTAAAATGTTCCTCACAAGAAAAAATATCATTGATGAGTTGAAATTAAAAAAAATAAATCAAATTTCAAGAAATTAGGTCATCGATAATCATTAAGATGGAGCTATAGAAGTCAAAGATGATTATTTTCCATATTTTATTTGACAATAATTAACTACATATAAACCCCACCTTGGTTAAGACTCGAGTAACATCATCTTGAGATATGCTAAATATTCTTGAAATTCTAAATACAAAGTATTTTATATTACGACTACTAATCCTTAAAAAAAATCTCACATTTATTAAAATCATAATAAAGTCATTTTGAAATATGATAAATATTTTATCTCACTAATTGTTTAATAAATTATATTGTATAATATAAGTGTAACACACACACACACACACACACACACACACACACACTAAAGAACTACATCCTATACATTAAAGAATAAATTTTATATAACAACTTATATACATACATATATACACCCCCCCCAACACACACATAATTCATTTCGAGGGAAAACCCATTAGGTACTTTGCCTCATTCCGTGGATGGTATCGAGGGTGAACAATATTCTTCAAGGATCAAGGCTAGGTCAAGAATGAACAATTGACTCATTGACTCACGAAGAGAGGAAATGTGTCACAAAGTGAGATTTGAACCTTGGCAGGGGAGGATAACAACTTTCCTTTAACCCACTCAAGTTATACCCAATTCACACACACACACACACACACAATTGGTTTATATATATATATATATATAATTCATTAATTGTTATATAAAACAATTAACAATTAGGGAGAGTGAAAATGGCTAATGCAATCGGGGGGAGCTATGCGGTGGATGGGAATTCTAGGGTTGTTGCAAGTCTATAGAATTTTTTCTGGGGTTTAGAAGCCTTAGAGGAGGAGGCTACTAGTCATAGAACTCATGGGAGAAGACTTGGAGTTGGTGTATTATGAGGAATATGATGATGAAAGCTCTATTTTTGTCTTTAGGTTAAATTAATAACTTGTGGAGATTCCATAGAGTAATAGTTTTAAGGGAACTAACAACTTCAATTGATGTGAACTTGACTCCACACAAAGGCTTACTATGTGGAAGCCATGCATTAGGGGAAAACAATACTAGGAAATGAAGGAGAGGATGGTTATGGACTATCACTTTTGTAGGAAAAACTAGACTTATGAGTTGATTATGGTAAGGACCCATCTCTCAATGACTATTATGTTAGGACGATTTCTACAGATGGTGCAAATTTCCACTCAATATATGAATTGGAGTGCTAAAGTATTGAAGTAGATTGTCATAATATTCCAGTATCAAGCCAAAGTGTGAATGTGCTTCCTAAAACAAGGAGAGTGTTGAAGGCAAAGACCCATTAGGAGATAAGGAGCCTTAGGGAACATGTTAAAAGAAAATGTTGTGAAAGTGTATTAGGGTTAATGTTGAGAATGTGAAGATGGTGGTTGGTCTGGATGTAAGCTTGTTAGAGGTGGAAGTGTTAATGGAAAGGGCTCTAGTTGGGTGCTTCATGGGAAGATTTGTTAAAGGTGAAACACTGAAGCTATGGATGAATGAGGTATGGAGGCTAGTTCTTGGTTAAATTTTGTTTTTTCATATCTTAGTTCATGGTTGGATATGTTATCTAATAAATAATGTGAGTGATGTAGAGAAGATCCTAGGGTAAAATTGGATATGGAGTCCATCTAACTTATTCTTGAAAAGGTGGAAATCAAGGTTTAACCTAAGGAATAAATGGACTTATAAGAGTTAAGGCACGGGCTCTTCTCTCTTTATATTCGTATGTATATCCATCCAGTTACAGGTCAGCCACCCACTCTTCAGTTCCCCTTACAGATCCACTCTTTATATTAGACCATTAGATATATAGATAGTGAGGCATACCACCCGCTTGTGCATTCTTACCTTGGGTGCGGGCGACCTTCACACTTCCTCATGCCTTTGAAGGGAAGAAATATAAGGAAGGCATACCAACTAACTATCCTCATGCCAGGATACACATACCAACTATCTATGGGTGACTGGCTATGTATATTTTAACCTTGTACAATTATTTACTGCAAATAGATTTTTAGTAAAAGAACCAAAAATATACTATAGAAAATATAAACATTACACAGAGATTTTTCCCCTGGAAACCCAAACCGAGAAAACCAACATATTCTGTATTCATACATTGTGATACATTGTTTACAATACAATATACATATAGGAGCCAACGACATCCAAAACCCTAACCCAATGACTTGGATTAGTCAACAACCCTAATTCCTTAACCAAAAATAGAAAACCATCGGAAAAAACCATGTTCTGAAAAACCTCCCAACAATGGACACGAAAAATCAAGGCGCCATGAAAAACAAAGCAAAAAATGCGACATGTTTCATGAGGCAATTTTTTTTTTCTCGGGGGAACCCCAAACTCCTAAAGGGGGGCCCTAGCGGCCCCCCTCAAACCCCCTCGCGTGCTCAATGCAACATAGCATACACTATATCTAGCCATGTAAATAATATAACACATACCCAACAGGATGGGAAGACCTTGTTCCCATCCCAAACCCCTATATTTATTCACCTCAACGATATCCAACCCGCCCCTTACCATAAAAAAAGGCACACAACTAAATCATACATACTCTTCTAGGCATAACACCTACCTGAATCTTGATGCCTACCCTTGCCTAGCTGTGCATACCAACTAGGAATGCATAACACCTACCCTAATTAGATAACATAACACATATCATCCCTTCACAAATTAAGGTTCCATTGGAGATTTGGAACAAAATTGTTTTAGAGGAAATAGTGAGTTCTTTGGGTTATTTTATTTCCTTGGAGGACAATTTATGGGAAAGAGAAGACATGAGAATCTAAGAGTTTTGGCGGAGCTTGAGTTGAGAAACATGTTACTGACAAATATTTAATTGAGTGTGGGTCATAGACCTTTGCTCAGAAACTGAAATTTTGGAAATTCCATTCAGATGCGACACTTGTCATGAAATTGGGAATTTGTGGAAGAATTATAAAAACCTTAAGGGGTCCTTTTCCAGGAAAAAGAGATGCGGGTCAAGAAGAGTCAGTCCTAAGGAGATTCAAGTATTAGCATGTTGAAATTGGAAGGGAAAGAAGGGGTAGACCCTTAGGTTTTGGTGCCTCCTTTATCTCATGTTCCATATAAGGATTATACTCTTTCAAATAAAATTGAATATATCCAAGGAACCAAATAATATCGATGCGAGCAAATCCCCCCTTATGCAAGTCAAGTTTTACAAAAAAAAATCCTCAAGTATCATGATTTAAGGTAGTTCCTTATGAATTCTCTTATATTGTTTGATTTTCATGGTCTATTATTTTGAATAAGGAGGGTTTAGAGGATAACAACCCTAGGGTCCAAACCCCTCTTCCTTTGAAGTTGGATGGTATTGTTGTTGCCAAGATTAATAATTCTCGTAAGTTTTCTTGTGAAGAATTGTTGAAATTTCTTGCTGAGGGGGAGGTGGGTTTGCAACTAAGTGAGGAGGCCAGGCATTCCCCACTGTCCATGAAACCTAAGGCCATGGAGGATGCTAAGGGCCTAAAAATGATATAGATACTCAATCAAATATATTTTCTAAAAAATATTAAAAAAACCCCAAACCCCCCTGTCAAGTCATAATACTTAGACTTAAGGTAAAAACAAATTTGGTAGAGGAATTAGGGGCTTGAGAAAGGGGTTTGGATCTGGTCAATATTTTCTAGCTACAATTGGGAGGGAATCTTGTATTTCCAAGGCTAAAACCTAGGCTAATAAAAAGGTTAGATAGGGGAACTAGCTAACTATTTGTGGGGTCCTTAGAGCAGGGAGGACCCAAAGTTTGGTGCCCAAATGTTTGTGTTGTCTCTTAATGCTAGAGGGGTCGAGGGTGCCCGCAAGTAGAAAAACCTAAAATCAATATGTGCAATCTAAAAACTTGATGTCTTTCTTTCCCTAGAAATAATTATGTATGTTGGGTCACAAGTAGTGGAGTTTTTGTCTTCCTTTTTGAAATATTGGAATTTTTTCTCGATGGATGTTGAGGGTTTGTCATGGGGTTTGTATGGGCCTTATGTTGACATAAGAACTTTTTGGGAGGGGCTAGGAGACCCATGTATAATGAATGGTGATAATTTTTTTATTGAAGGTTATCTCAACCTTACTCTCAGCGAGAGGGAGATATAGGGAGACGTGGAAAGGAGAGACCCCCGAGTAGATTATTTATTTATTTTTTTGAAGTTCAAAATCTTATTGATGTGGAAACAATCAAAATTGTCCCAACTTGGAGGAATGCCAGAAGAGACAGGGAGGGTATTTTTAAAAGGGTTGGATAAATTTCTTGTTTCAGAGCATTTGATAGAAAATAGTGATATGATAAAATCTTGGGTTAGATATGGAGGTTCTTTAGACTATTTTACTATCCTTTTACAAATTTAAATTGAAGAACGGAAACTCCTCATGCCATTTAAGTTTAACCATTCATGGCTAAACGTGGAGGATTTTAGAGACTTAGTTATAAGGACCTGGAAGCCCTTTGACAAAAATATAAAATATTTATCCATGAAGAATTTGTTGATAATTTGAAAAGGCTAAAATAAGTAGTAGCTGAGTGGGCAAGGGATCATGCTCTCAAAAATAAAAAAACATCTAAAACAAGTGGAAGAGGGAATAAAAACTATTTTTGAAAACATTGACACAAGGGTTTTCTCAGAGGAGGATTTCCAAAAATTAAAAGATATTGAAAGAAAAAATAAATCTCTTTTACACAAAGAAGATACATAGTGGAGGCTCAAGAGCAGGGCTATATGGTTGGTTTAAAGTGATAATAACACAAAGTTCTTCCACAAATATGCATTTTATAGAATGGATAAAAATATCAATGGGAAAATTAGTAAGACAGATGGGTCCAGGGTCAAATCATTTAAAGAAGTAGAATTAGGTATAAAACATTTTAAAAATCTCTTCAAAGACCTGAAGAGTGATTACATTGGTGAAATATTGAAAACACCAAGGCTATTTCCTAAACTCATTGATGATCAAATGAATATGGAGTTGGAAAGATAAGTTACAAAGGAAGACATGAAATAAATTCTAAATTCATTCAATAGAGCTAAAAGTACAGGCCTTGATGGTTGGACAATTGAATTTTATATGGTTTCTATCAGGGACGGTGCTAGGAGCATTAAATTATGCAATTATATCTCTTATCCCAAAAAGACAAGACCCCAAGTCATCCTTTGAATAATTGAAACCTATATTGCTATGCAATCTTATTTATAAACTAATTTAAAAGACAATTTCTAATAGGAAAAAATGTATACTACTAGAGATAATTTTAGAGGAGAAATTTGGATTCTTATTCAATAGGAAAATTCGTGATGTTATGGTAACAACCTAGGAAGGAATGAATTCAATTAAGGCATTACAAATTCCGCCAATAGTGATGAAATTAGACCTTGCAAAAGCATATGATAAAGTGAATTGGTTATATATTGTACTATTATTGCTTCAGCTAGGTAAGAATTTATAGAATGTCTGCTAGATAATGGGATGCATGTCATCAACATCCTTCGGTTTTTTAATAAATGGCTTGCCTTTGGGGTTCTTTAATGCTTCAAGGGGTCCTTGAAAAGAATGTCCCTTATCTCCTTTTCTCTTTATTTTAGTAGATGAAGGGTTAAGTATGTTAATTAAGGATGTAATGAGGAGAGGGGTATTGAAAGGAGTAAAAATAAATGACTTAGTGGTTATCTCACACATGCTATTTGTAGACGACATTATGATTTTTAGTCAAGAATCTGTTAGGGAATTTAGAAGCATTAACTAGATTATGGACACATATTGCAAGCCTATAAGTATGGAGGTCAACATGTTGATTTAATATTATTCAATGAGCTAGAGGAAGGGGCGAAAACATAAGTTACTAATTTGTTCCCAATCATCTAATCTGAGCTTGAGCACATAATGAAGTACATGGTATTTAAATTAAAACCAAATGATTACATGTATGTTGATTGGCTTTGGTTGCTCAACAAAATTGAAGCAATAATTTCTATATGGTGTAACAAATAGTTGTCTAGGTGAGAGAGATTAGTTTTGGTAAAGGATATATTAGAGAGAATCCCTATGTATTGGATGCCTATTGCACATATTTCTTAAATCACTCTTAGCAAAATTAAGAAAAAGTGTTTTAACTTTTTATGGATAAGGAAATGAAGTAATTCTTTTGGCTAAATGGACTAGGGTGGCAACTTTGAAAGAATCAAGTGGATGAGGTTTGAAGAATATATATGTTTTTAGCACGACTCTAAATGCAAAGAGACTTTAGAGGTTAACTTTATGATGAAGGATTATGGGAAAAAGTGATGAAACTAAAGTATTTAAAAATAAAACTGTGGATTAATGGTTCAAAGTGGAAAGGAAAAGATTTCAATGGGCTTCATTTGTTTGGAAAGCTCTAGTTAAGGCCTTCCCTTCAATTGGAAAATGGTTAGATTGGAAAGTAGGAAGAGGAAATAAAGAGACAATTGGGGAAGATCCTTGGATTGGTTGTAAGGAGAATTAATATATTAGAATATTTAATAAACAAATTTCACTCTATGGGGATATTCTCCTTAGATGATGCAATACAACCTATTGAAAATATTTGGTCATAGGGATAGAAATCAACATAAGTTTTAAATTTATAGTGGGACAAGGCATAAGAATGGTATTAATATGTGAATATGTTGAATCATAGTGCCATACAAATTTAAAAGAAGGAATATATAATAAAGTCGCCCAAAAACTAGTGTATAGCCAAATCAAGCTATTTACAAAAATGGAAGAATCTCAAGGAGAGAAAAGAGCTTGGTGGTGGAAGCTGGTATGGAAATTGGAGGTTCCTTTAAAATTTAGAAATTTTCTATGGTTGGCTATGTTTAAGTAAAACATTAACATGGGACAATTTCCAAAAGAGGTGTTGGCATGACATAGAAGAAATTTTCTATGCAAGTGTAGTGAGGAATCTATAGATTTCCTATTTGTCACATGTTCCTTTTCAAGAGCTATGTGGAATGAAGTTCTATAAATATCAAATAGAAGGAACAAATGGGAACAAAGGTCTCTAGAAGAATGCCTTTTGTCATGAATTTTTGATAAGCCCCAAAAATCATTTAAGTCTTTTCCTTCCTTCGTAATATGGAGTATTTGGTTATCAAGGAATAATATGATTTTTCAAGGTCTTGATATTTCTCTAGCACAAGTTGCTCATAAAATCAAGGAATAATTTGAGGGATCTTGAAAGCACCAAAAGAAAAGCCTCAAAGTCCACTAAAATAACTATGTATTGATTATGGTAAGGCCCGAGGCTTCTTCAATGGGGCATGTCAAGGAACCCCTAGTATGTGTGAGGAAGGGGTTATCCTTTTCTTTCAATCAAATCATTATATTACTTGAAATATGTTGTTGTGCAATGAAAAAATAATTGAGCTAAGTTCTATGCGTTGTGGTTTCTTTTGGAAATGGTAATAGAGAAAGGTTTAAAAGTATTGCAGGTATTTGGAGATTCCCAAGATCTTGACCGATTGGGTGAATAATAATTGTAGAATTGAAGACATGTTGCTATCCATAATCATGAATCAAGTTATGGAGGTAAAAAATAGCTTTGATGATCTATATTTTACTCATATTGATCCAGGTGGATATTGGTGTCCACCCACCTATTCCAACTAGCTCATCTTGACAATTTTTAGTTCAACACGTTCTTTTGTAATTCTTTGTAATTGTGGGTTTTGCACTTCCGGGGATGTTTGAAACCCTACACAACTTTTAGGTGGATGTTGGTGGCTGCCCACTTAATCCAACTGGCTTATTTTGGATGTTTTCATGTAAGTACATCTTTCTATACTTCTGGGGCCATTTTGAGGCCCTAAACAAAGTTTTTTGGCTTGCCACAATCAAACTATAGACAACGTTAGAGTTTGATGGAATAATGTGTAGTTCTCAAAAAGACCTTTCCAATGGGCTATCACATGCCTAAAATGAAGATCATATGCAAAAGTTACGACCTTGGGAAGTTGAGGTATCAACTTACCCATCGAGGCCCACATAACTTTTGGCGTTTCATCTCCTAGGGTTATGTTTTTGGATGTCTAGGGTTTTGGCATTCATGAGTAATGTTAAAAGGGCCTCTGGAGCCTCATTGTAATGATTCTACTCAGACGAATGCACGTAGCGGTCACATCTCTTCTCAGAGATAGATACCACCATTCGAGCAAGTTGTTTTCAATTCTGCAGTTTTATAGTTTCAACCTATTTTCTTTATTCAATAGAAATTATTGTTCAATGGATATTTGTTGTTGTTCTCCATATCTCTGTGTTATTGTATTCAATCTGTTATTCATTTCGTTCCGCTCATAAATCCAGATCAATGGTATCAAAGCGATGATCCATATTTTATGAGCAGAACGAAATGAATACAGATTATCAAAAGATGCTTAACACAGAATAACAAAGATACAATAAAACTGGTTTTGTATTCATTAAGGAAATAAGCTGAAACTGTAAAATGTAGCAGAAAACAAGCTTGCTAGAATGGTGACGGCTTATCTCTGAGAAGAGATGTGACAACTGTGCTCATTCGCAAGAAGATGATTACAATGAGGATCTGAAGGCCTTTTTACAATAAACATGAATGTCAAAAACCCTATACATCAAAAAACCTAACCCTAGGAGAGTAAGCGCCAAAATTCATGTGGACCTCGTTTGGGTAAATTAGTACATCAACTTCCCGGGGTTGTAACTTTTGCATACGATCTCTGTTTTAGGCGCACTATAGCCTGTCAGAAAGGTATATCCGAGGACTACACATTTTGTTGCGATCCATTAAAGGGAATTCACGATTGCGGCAAACCCTAAAAATGCTATTTAGGGCCTCAAAAAGGCCCCACAAGTCAGGGACCCGAAAACTAGGAAACAAAAAACTGCCAAATTGGAAAAATGCCAAAATGAACTAGTTGGAATAGGTGGGAGGCCACCGACATCCATCTGGATCAATCCTACCCCCTTAGGAAGAAATGGTCTCCATTGCGTTGAGTTCCCCCATCATATGATGAAATTTCTGCTGAATTTGTCCCTAAGTGAGCCACTTGCCTTGGTGCAGGAGCTTCCCTGCTTTGAAAACTCAATAAAGCTGGATCCTTAGCTATTGGGTGCCCTTGATATGTATGTCCACAATCTGATCACTGGATTCCTGTTGCATGCAATCGGGGTTTAGCTCTATTGGTGTCAACTACTCTGCTATCTCTACTCTGCTATCTCTGAGGTGTCCAATAATGGTGGGAAATATGGTCGAAGGAGAGCCACGTTGAAGACTGGGTGCAGGTCAAGGAAAGGGGGAATGTTGAGCACAAAAGCATTGTCACCCAAAGCCTTGGTGATGGTGTATGGCCCATACTGGAGTGGGAAAAGCTTCTGATGGGGCCCTGTAAGGCGTTCTTTCTGCAAGTGAAACCAAACTTTGTCGCCCACTTGAAACTTATGTGGCACCTGATGTTGATCATGGTGCTGCTTGTACTTGGCATTGGACTTCTGTAAAATATGCTGAACCTATTGGCAGATGTGATGGATCCTCTCAATGAACCAAGTGGCTTTGTCAACTTCTGTTGGAGCAGGGGACGAGTCGGCGGAAGTGTTTTCCAGGGGTAGTGCAACATCCATGGGGTCCAATGGTTGGAATCCCAACCCCACCCTAAAGGGGTTGTGGCCAGTTGAGCTATGTAGG
Organism: Picea engelmannii; assembly: GCA_009831015.1. NCBI lineage: Eukaryota > Viridiplantae > Streptophyta > Pinopsida > Pinales > Pinaceae > Picea > Picea engelmannii. The sequence goes on from ML812808.1 coordinate 273,970, forward strand.
GCTCAGTTGCAGCTATGCTGGACATAGGGAAGACTCTCATCCCATGTGCGGGGGTGCTTGTAATTGTACATGTGCAACATATGTATGATCATATGATTGACGACCTTAGTTTGGCCATCTGTCTGGGGGTGGAAGGCAGTGGATTTGGTGAGCTTGGTATCCAACAGTGACTAGAGGCTCGACCAGAATGTGACGAGGAACCAAATGTCCTGATCTGAGACAATGGTTTGTTGTATCCCAAAGTGTACCCAAACGCGTTCAAAGAATAGCTTGGAATTGGCCTCTATAGTGATGTTCTTCTTGCAGGCGACTAGAATTTCCATCTTGGAAAAGCGATCAACAACCACAAAAAATAGTCATTTCCCCTCTTGGTGGATGGGAGGCATGATATGTAGTCCATGGATATGGATTCCCACGACTTTTCAGGAGTAGGAAAAGGGGTGTATAGGCCCTATTTCTTAGTGGTTGGTTTGGCAATAACGTAGGCAGTGTAGGACCTGATATACTTGCCGACATACTGTCGAAGTTTCAACCAATAGAAATTTTTTTGCAGCACTGCCACTGTCGTTTCAATGCCAAAGTGTCCTGCCACCCGACTGTAGTGAGCTTCCCAAATCAGCTTCAGTGCTCACTTGATGGAACACAGAGATGGCCCAGATGACACAACAACTTGTTCCGAAGGTGGAAATTAGCGACCACTAAGTTTTCTCCCAAAATTTGGTAGGTGGTGGAGAAGTTAGTGTCTATCTCATAGAGGTGGGGCCATCCAAAGGTCTCATGGCCACAAGAGTCTAGCACCATGGTGAGTGCTGCGACTGGAGGTCAGTTGAAGCAATCAACAACTCGGTTGGTACTTCCTGTTTTATACTTGATGTTGAGGTGGAACTACTGTAAGTATGTGGACCACTTCTGATGGCGGTCATTCTGCAACTTTCCTTGGGTTTGCATGAACTATAGTGGCTTGTGATCAGTGTGGATGATTGTCTCCTTCCCTAGAATGTAATATCTCCACTGGCGACAAGATTGCACAATGGAGTACATTTATTTTTCATAGGTAGGGTACTTACAGACAATATCTGATAGTGTCTCACTATGATATGCCACGAGGTGGCCATGTTGAGTGAGAATGACGCCCACAACATAGTCTGAAGCATCTGTCTCTATCTCAAAGGGATGTTGTAGGTCCGGTAATGAAAGTACTAGGGATGAGCACAAACATTGCTTCAAATCGTTGAAGGCTTGTTGTTGGGACAGTCCCCACACAAAATTTTCCTTACCGCCACCCTTGGTTACTTGGTTGAGGGCCCATGCGATATGAGAGAATCCGAACATGAACTTGCGATAGAAATTGGCGAGACCCAAGAAGCTCCGAAGTTGAGTGAGTGTGGTTGGGGCTGGCTAGTCACGGATGACCTGGATCTTGGCTGGATCCACATGCACACCATGCTGATCAACGATGTAGCTTAAGTAATGGACCATGTCCATGTCAAAGGATCATTTTTCCAAATTTTCATATAGTTTGTGCTGTCGCAAGGTGTGCAGAACCTGCTGAATATGCTGCAAGTGTTCCACCCAAGTCTTGCTATGGATGAGGATGTCATCCAGATACACCACTACAAACGTACTAGTGAAAGGTCACAGGATATCGTCCATCATCCTCATAAACGTTGCTGGAGAATTTGTCAAACCAAAGGGCATGACCAACCATTCAAAAAGACCTTCTTTTGACTTGAAGGCAGTCTTCCATACATTTGTATGTTCTATTGGGACCTGGTGGTAGCCAGACTTTAGATCAATCTTATTGAAGTATTTGGCCCCCGTGAGTTGATCAAGGAGGTTGTTGATTCTATGAATTGGGTATCGGTTCCAAGCTGTGATGTTATTCAGGGCCCAGTAATCAATGCAGAGTCGCTAGGTCCCATCTTTCTTCTGCACTAGTACGATTGGGCTCCCATAAGGCGATGAGTTGGGATGTATGTGCCTCTTGTGGAGCAGTTCTTGGATCTGCTTCTTGATCTCCTCATTTTCTAACAGAGAGCAGTGGTAGACCGACCCATTGGGTAGCGATGCACCTAGGGTCATATCGATGGGATGCTTGAACTGGAAGTGCAGAGGTACCCCGGTAGGAGAGGAGAGGATATCTGATTATTCTTCCACAACCTTATCCACTTGCTTCTATTGTGTGGAGAGATCGGCCACAAAGGCCCTGGATGTGGTTGCGATCTTTCTCTTACTTTGAGAGAGAATCACGAAGAAGACAAATTTCCTAGTTTGAGAGATGACCTTCGTACATTGCTTGGAAAAGATCAAGGAAATAGCACTAGGAGAGACTGCCTCGGGTATCCTGTACAATTTCCTGTTAAAATTAATAATAACACTACGAGGCCTAGACTCATATACAACATAACGTTTCCATAAATAAGGTTGGCCCAAAATAACATTACAAACTTCGAGAGGAGAAACATCATACAATACCTTGTATTTGAAGGGCTTGATGCCGTACGATAGTCAACACTGTTGGATGATGCAGAGATTGCTTCCTTGATGGATCCATCCAATGGTGTAGGGCTGCAGATGCGGTGTTGTATGCAGGGCCAACTACTTGATGACCTCAGCCGAGATGAGTTTCTTCTGGCTACCACTATCAACGATGAAGTGCAGCGGGGTGCCTTTTACCCACATCTGCGAATGGAAAAGGTGCTTGCCTTCTTCTGGAAAAACAATGGCACTAGGTTCCATGTCAATGAATCGTCTTCCCCTTTCTGGTTTTGACTCAGAGTCAGAACTCACATCTGATTCAGAGGCTTTCACTTTGGCCACCAGTGACTGATTTGAGCGACAATCAATAGTGTTATGCCAAGGGCTCTTACGGAAGTCACACCACTTCCCCGTATCTTTCTTTGTATTTCTGGTGTCCTTTGCTTGTGGCTTGGATTGGTTGTCCTGATACTTCCCATCTTTTCTCTGTCCTTTGTTCTACAGGTTGGGGCCGCCCTTTCCTGGTTTTTGCTACGAGGGGTTCCCATGACCAATTTGTCGCATCTTTTGTTTGAGCTTCTGCTCGATTTTGACAGCATATCGATAGGTTGCGCCCAAGGAAGAGATGTCCAGAAATTACATTTCAGTCTGTATGTATCTATGTAGAGCACCATGATACTTGAGCACCATATGTCGCTCTGAATCTTTGATACCCAGCTGTGCAGGGTATGGAAGATATTTGTGAAATGTGGCATTGCTTGATCTCTTTCTTTCTGCAGTGTGGTCCATCTGGTATACAAGTCGTCATAACTTTCGACAAGGTAGCATTGCTCCTTAATAACATCCCTGAAGGATTCCCAGGTGGCCGTGACTATAAATAATGAGGGTTCCTCTATTTCCTTTTGCTCACAGAAAGTTTACCACCAATCTTTGACATGGGGAACGACTTTAAGGAGCGCAAAAGTAATTTTTTCTCTATTTGAAAAGTTATGGACATAAAAATACCCTTCTAGGAGATTCAACCACTTGTCTACAACATATTCATCTATCTGACCTTTAAATATAGGAATATTGAAGTTTATTTGTACCTTGAAGGGGGTGACACTTCCGCTCGAGGAAGATGCGTCGCTTGTTGGTAGCTGTCGAAGGATTTACACAAAATTATCCATCATCTCTTTCCTCTGTTGCATGAGGGATTCCTCAAGAAAAAAATTGAAAGGATCTCCTATCCCGTCATATTTCTTTTCGCCTGCCATGAGAGGTCTTTTGGGTGTGCGAGAGATTTTGTCCTCAAGAGAAACAACCTCGAGACCCAATTCTTTGTACCTTGACCTCGTCGGGGACATGCATTAAGACGACAAGGAGCAGACCACTCTGATACCATTGATCTGAATTTTATGAGCAGAACAAAATGAATACAGATTATTAAAATATGCTTAACACAGAATAACAGAGATACAGTAAAACTGGCTTTCTATTCAATAAGAAAATAAGCTGAAACTATAAAATGCAGTGAAAAACAAGCTTGCTGGAATGGTGGCAGCTTATCTATGAGAAGAGATGTGAGGGATGCGCTCATTTGCAAGAAGATGATTACAATGAGGCTCTGAAGGCCTTTTTACAATAAACAAGGATGTCAAAAACCCTAGACATCCAAAAACCTAACCCTAGGAGATGAAGCGCCAAAAGTCATGTGGGCCCTGTTTGGGTAAGTTAGTACATAAACTTCTTGGGGTCGTAAATTTTGCATACGATCTCCGTTTTAGGCGCACGATAGCCCATTGGAAAGGTCTATCCGAGGACTACACATTTTGCTGCAATCAAAGAGAAGGCATTTTTGACTGTGGCGAGCCCTAAAAACGTTGTTTAGGGCCTCAAAACGGCCCCGCAAGTTAGGGACCCAAAAACTAGGAAAAAAAACTTCCAAACTGGAAAACTACCAAAATGAACTAGTTGGAATAGGTCGGAGGCCACCAAAATCCATCCGGATCAAGCAATCTTCTCTTAATTTGTTTTTCTTTGTGCATGTCCCTGACAAGATCTAGATACAAGAAGTTGGGACTTGAACTAGTTGAACCTTTGCAAGATCGACCGTACTAAGCTCGACCACACTAAGCTTGACAAAAACTCATGGGGGAAGAGAAAAAAGATGATGGAGCAGGAGATCCTTTTAAATTGTTTCTCGAGGAAGCCCTTGTGTGACAAAGGAACAAAATGATGGAAAAATTTGCACAGATCCTTCGACGGTTTCCCATAGGGGACACATCTTCATCAAGCGACCACGCAATCCCCTTCAAGGTACAAGTAAATTATGATATTCCATTATTTGAAGGACGAATAGATGTGAATGATGTAGATAAATGGCTGAATCTTCTCGAAGGGTATTTTTTGGTCCACAATTTTTTCGATATGGAAAATATTACTTTTTCACTCCTCAAGAGCGTCCCCCATGTTAAGGACTAGTGGGATACTTACTCTGAGAAAAGGGCCATAGAGGAATCTGCAATATTTGCGGTCACCCCCACATGGGATTCTTTTAGGGATTCCATTAAAGAATAGTACTACCCTTTTGGAAGCTATGAGGACCAGTACACAAGATGGACCACGCTACGTCAAGAAAGGGACTAGACAATACCAGATTTCACCAATGTTTTCCATACCCTACGCACCAAATTGGGTATCAAAGACTCTGAACGACATCTGGTGCTCAAATACCATTGTTATCTGCATAGATACATTCAAACAAAAATGGAGTTTCTGGACATCACATCATTATGTGCTGCTTATAGATATGTTGTCAAGATCGAGCATAAATTTAAGCAGAAGAGGTGAGAGTTTGGATGTGCAAACTCCTCACAGTAGAAGGAGGGAAAAGGTGGCCCCAACCCACAAAACAAGGGAAAGAGAAAATATAGCGACTCTCAGGACAACCAGTCCAAGCCACAACCCAAGAAGGGTAATGAGAAGTCGAAGAAGGACATAGGGAAGTGTTGTGAGTATCATAAAATACCTTGGCACAACACTGAAGAATGTTTCTCCAAGCAGTCACTAGTGGCTAAGATGAAATCTTCCGAGTCAGAGGTAGATTCTGACTCTGAATCAAATCTAGAAAAAGGAAAGCAAATTATCGATGCCAAATCCAATTCCACTTTCACTACCACCAAAGTCCAGCCAAGAAAACCAGAAGAACCATAGGAAGGGTAACGCCTTTTCCCCTCACAAATGTGGGTAAAAGGGGCTCCGCTTCATTTCATTGTCGATAGCGGAAGTAAAAAGAATATGATCTCAGCAAAGGTTGTCAAGAGACTAGACCTACAGATGACACCACACCCGCAACCCTACACCATCGACTGGCTCCACCAAGGAAGATATCTCCACGTCAGCCAACAATGTCATCTTCCCTACGTCATCAGGCCTTTAAAATACAAGGTATTGTGTGATATTTCTCCACTTGAAGTTTGTGAGGTTATGTTAGGCCAACCATATTTGTGGAAGTGACATGCTGTGTATGGGTCCAGAACCTACAATGTTATTGTTACTTTGGGTAGACAATTGTATAAGATACCAGAGGTAGTGCCACCTACCGCTATTTATTAATCTCTGCTAAGCAATGCAGTAAGGTCATTTCATAGACCAAGAAGTTCATCTTCTTTGTGATCCATGCTCATAGTAAACAAAAGGTCACTGCCACATCTATGACCTCTACACAGAGCCTCTCTTTGCAGTAGAAGCAAGTGGACAGGATCGTGGAAGAGTACATAGACATCTTCTCCTCACCCATTAGGGTACCGATGCACTGTCAAGTCAAGCATCCAATTGATCTAACCCTTGGTGCACCTCTACCCAATGGACCATTCTATCATCGGTCGCCAATGGAAAATGATGAAATCAAGGGCTAGATCCAAGATATGCTTCAAAAGGGGCACATCCGACCCAACTCCTCTTCTTGCAGAAATTCGATTGTACTGGTGTAGAAGAAATACGGGACCTGGCGGCTCCGTATTGATTACAGAGCATTAAACAAGATCACAATCAGGAACCGATACCTAATTCCCCACATTGATGACATTCGGGACCAACTCAAGGGGGAAAATTTCTTCAACAATATTGATCTGAAGTCTGGCTACCACCAAGTTCCCATAGAACCGATGGATGTATGGAAGAAAACTTTCAAATCTAAAGAAGGTCTCTTTGAATAGATGGTCATGCCCTTTGGATTAACAAATGCACCAACAAATTTCATGAGGTTGATGGATGATGTATTGAGACCCTTCACCAACTCTTTTGTGGTGGTATATCTGGATGACATTCTCATCTTCAATAGAACTTGGGAGGAACACATGCAACATATTTAGCAGGTTTTGAGCACTTTTCAGCAACACAAGCTATATGCCAAATTGGAAAAAATATCCTTTGGCATGAACATGGTCCAATACTTGGGATACATTTTTGATGAGCATGGGGTACATGTGGATCCAACTAAGATACAAGTCATCTGTGACTAGCCAACGCTGATCCCACTTATTGTGCTTCAGAGCTTTGTGGGGCTTGCCAAATTATACCATAGGTTCATGTTGGGATTCTCCCATATTTCATGGGCCCTCAACCAAGTGACAAAGGGTGGTGGAAAGGAAAATTTCGCATGGGGGAAGGCACAACAACGATCATTTTATGATCTTAAGAATCACTTGTGCTCATCTCCAGTACTCTCCTTACCTGATCTATAGCAACCATTCAATATTGAGACTGATCCCTCCGACTATGCTGTAGGCACATTTCTCACTCAACACGATCATCCAATGGCATACCATAGTGGGACACTCTAAGATAATGTCCGGAAATACCCCACCTGTGACAATGAAATGTATTCCATTGTGCAAGTCTTCTGCCAATGGAAACATTAAATTATGGGAAAGGAGAAAGTCATCCACACTGATCACAAGCCTCTGCAGTTCATACAAACACATGGGAAATCGTAGAACGATCGCCATCAAAAGTGGTCCACATACCTGTAGCAGTTCCATATCAACATCAAGTATAATACATGGAGCACAAATCATGTCATTGACTGCCTCATTCTACCTCTTGTTGCTGTACTCACCACCGTGATCCATTCCTATGGGCATGAGGCATCTTAGTGGCCCCAACTTTATCAACGTGACCCTGACTTCTCCACCACCTATCAACTCTTGGATACATGCGTGAATGTCATAGATTTTCACATTCATGATGGACTATTATGCCATTTGGGCCACCTCTGTGTTCCAACAAGAGAGCGTGAAAAGATGATTTGGGAGGCTCACTACAGTCGGATGGTAGTTCATTTTGGCGTGGAGAAAACTGTGGCCATTTTACAGAAGAATTTTTAATGGCCAAAACTGCGATATGACGTCCGCAAGTATATCAGATCTTGCACTTCCTATGCCATTGCCAATATAGACATCAAGAAGAAAAGGCTTGTACACTCCTCTTCCTACTCCCGAGTGGCCTTGGGAATCCATCTTGATGGATTACATGTCTGGCCTTCTGTCCACCAAGCAAGGCAATGATTATGTATTCGTGATGGTTGATCAATTTTTGAAGATGGCCATTATCACAACCTACAAGGAGAGAATCACAACAACATATACTACCAATCTCTTCTTCGAACGGGTGTGGGTCCATTTTCGGGTACCACAAACTATCATCTTAGATCAGGACAACAAGTTCCTCAACACATTTTGGTCGAGCCTCTGGTCACTATTGTACACAAAGATCACTAAATCCACTACCTTCCACCCCAAAACCAATGGTCAAACCAAGGCCATCAATCAAATGATTGTGCACATCCTGCGCATGTATAACTCTAAGAATTCACGTACATGGTATGAGAGTCTTCCCTATGTTCAACACAACTACATCAGGGCTCTCCATAGCTCCACCGACCATAGCCCATTTCAGGTGGGGATGGGATTCCAACCCTTGGGTCCCATGGATGTTGCACTACCTCTTGTAACCACACAAGAAGAATCTTCCCATGTTCAGTCTGAGGCCAAAAAATCCACCCGATTCATTGAGCGGATTCAGCACATCCACCAACAGGTCCATGGGATTTTGCAGAAAGCCAATGCTAAGTACAAGAAACACCATGTTCAAAACCGGGTACCACACAATTTTTAGGTGGGAGACAAGGTTTGGTTACATTTACAGAAAGAGCGCCTCACAAGGCCCCATCAGAAACTCCGTCCACTTTTCTACGAGCCTTACACTATCACCAAGGCTATGAGTGACAATGATTTTGAGCTCAACACTCCCCCCTTCCTTGGATTGCACCCAGTGTTCAATGTGGACCTCCTTTGACCATATTTTCCACTATTATTAGACACCTTCGAGATCACAAAAAAATTGACATCAACAAAGCTCAACCTTGATTGCATGAAACAAACATCCACTGATCAGATAATGGACACACAGGTCAAGGGAACTTGCCAGTAAAAGATCCAGTTTTATCTGGTTGTCAAGGCAGGGCAGCTCCTGCACGAAGGAAAGTGGATCAACCGGGGCAAAATTCAACAAAAATTTCCCCACCTGATGTGGGCACTCAATGCAATGGAGACAATTTATTCTTAAGGGGGGAGGACTGATCCAGGTGGATATTGGTGGCCACCCACTTATTCCAATTGGCTCATCTTGACAATTTTTAGTTCAACACGTTCTTCTATAATTCTTTGTAATTGTGGATTCTATACTTCTGGGGATATCGAAATCCCTACACAGCTTCCAGCTAGATATTGGTGGCCGCCACCATTCCAACTGGCTTATTTTGGAATTTTTCATGTCAGTACATCTTTCTGTACTTCCGGGTCTGTTTTGGGGCCCTAAACAACGTTTTTTGGGCTTGCCACAATCAAATTGTAGATAGAGTTAGAGTTTGATGACATAATGTGTAGTTATCAAAAAGACCTTTCCAATGGGATATCACATGCCTAAAATGGAGATTGTATGCAAAAGTTACGACCCCGAGAAGTTGAGGTACCAACTTACCCATCGGGGCCCACATAACTTTTGGCGTTTCATCTCCTAGGGTTAGGTTTTTGGATGTCTATGGTTTTGGAATTCATGAGTAATTTTAAAAAGGCCTTTGGAGCCTCATTTTAATGATTATGATCAGACGAATGTGCATAGCAACCACATCTCTTCTCAGAGATAGCTACCAACATTTGAGAAATTTGTTTTTAGTTCTACAGTTTTATAGTTTCAACCTATTTTATTTATTCAATAGAAATTATTGTTCACTGGATATCTGTTGTTTTTCTCCATATCTCTATGTTATTGTATTCAATCTGTTATTCATTTAGTTCCGCTCATAAATCCAGATCACATATTTATAGAGAATTCAACTCAAAGGCCAATCAACCATCTAAGGAAGCTTTATTACTATAGGAGGGGTTCCTACCTAAGAAATAATTCAGATGAAGAACTCAAATTTCAATTTTAGAAACATCACTTTATTGATATAGGAGATGTAAGAAGTTTTAATTATGTCTTGTGAAAAGTTTATTTTTGTATCTGGTAGAATTGGCAACTGGGTAGGCTTGTACTTGTGCGACAGAGGGTTGAGTTTTTTTACTGTTACCACTATAACATTCATGCGTAGCCTTGCAGTCCCACGCAAAGTACACATGAATTTGAAAGTTAAGAACCAACAACATCGCAAGGAGTGCCTTAAGAGTGCACCCTATCACTAATTGATCTAAACCTCTCGGACAATGTCTTATGTAGAGTTATTGTCATGTTTCATGCTTTTTTTTAGAGACTTATGGGTGTAAACTTATGTTGTGAAAGAGTTTTGAAGGGTACCCTAGAGGAGCCAAGGAACACTATAATAAGTAGTAATAGGATAAATATAGAGACTTTTTCAAGATAGTACTAAGATTATATATTTTTTGAGCTTCTTAAGACAATCAAATTTGTATTTTGATTCCACACTTGGAATATCGAATATGCAGGTTTTTTTCTTGGAAAAAAAATCATTATTAGATTATATATTTCATTAATTGTTACATAAAATAATTAAGGATTACACACACACATAATTTATCAATTGTTGTGTGTGTGTGTGTAACACACCCAGTCGCAAGCTGAGTCACACTACTGCTAAAATGTCCTAATAAAATTTATGATACTAAATCTAAATGTGGAAATAACATACACATCATGACATTCAAGCTTATACAATGGTACATGATAATTAAAGACATAAATTCAATTACTTATTTGTTCACAGAAACAACTAAATGCATACAATTTCATTCAACCGCAAAAAATAGAGATTCATATGCACCAATATACTCACGTCGAGTAGCATTAACCAAAACAAGTCAGAGTAAAACACACAACGGTTATATCAACATTTAACATAAATAAAAACAAAAAATAAGAACACTTATCTTATGAAATATGCAACCCGATGCAAAGGATGAATGTTTCTCCCAACCATAGACTTGATATTCCAATTCTCAACAACAAGTCACCCCCGAGTTGGGGCTATGAATCCACAAGAGATGGTGGTCCCTAAGGCTAGCTAATGTCCCCCTCTCAATAATCAATTCCCACAACTAATTCCAGTTCACTAGCTCTCTTCCCCACAACCTGCACAAACCAAGGATGGGATACCCATGCACTGCTCACAGTCCTTCAGGCCTTCCCACTCCCTTCCAGGGCTTCTAGCACAGGTTGGACATGAAATCTCTCTGTTGGGACCTCAAGAATTCTACAACTGCAACATGAACTCACACAACTGCAAAATGCTTGCTTCTCTTGACAATTTTCAAGCAGAATATCATTCATAGGACCGAAACATATCTTCCAATTATATCTCCGAACAACCACCATATATGCCCACAATATCTACCTTCAAGCTTAGACACTCCAAAACTCTCTTGCTGTCAATAAATCTCCCTATAAAAATTGCTCTCCATGCAAAACAATGAATGTGTAATTCTACCTCTCCTACCCATACAAATATTCCTCTCTTTATCTTTCTTGATTGGCTTACACTCTTCTCCAAGATAATTGTACTCATCCCCCATGATCTCAATAACTATGGGATGTGACTTCTCACACCCACCTTCTTACATGAATTCAATGATTGGGCTCTAGAACACTCAATAGATAATAGAAGTTTCATAGTAAGGATAATTTAGAAAGAAATGGTTTGGGTTTAATAAACATAGGTAAACTCTCCCCTTTGGATCACTTCCCTCTCTTGTGGAAACTAAGACCCCAAATCTCCATCCATGTCCATCTACAATTGATGATACATTTTATTTATTACATTCAATTTACATCATTTGCATATTACATCGCTTGGCCCTTGACCATACATTACATTTACAATATACATCACTATCTTGGGGTTTGAAAATGGGTATTTTACAATGAGTGTGTGTGTGTGTGTGTTATATTTTATTATTATTATTTATTTTATTTTTAGTAGTATTATAATTATATTATTTAATTATAATTTTAGTAATTTTTTGAATTTTAAATTAATTATTAAATATGTAAAAAATAGTGGTATATTTAATCAATTATGAGTTAGTGTATTAAATATTTTGTTATTACATCATTTATTGTGTGTGCATGAGAATATAAACCTTTAATTATTATTTTTAACTTTCACCTCTTAACTCTGCACTTATCCAACTTACATGGAAACTATCATTAATAAGACAATATAGATTAAAATTCACTAAATAACACCTCTAACTTAGTGTGACATGGTATATCCTTTCACTATTCTAATATTTTTCTTAGGAGGCCCATTTTAGACCCCAAATTTACTCTAATGAATCTTCTTTCTTCTTCTGACCCTTACCAGATGCTTTCTTTCCTTCATTTGTCACCTTTCGATTTAGGGATAGGTATATAAAATCCTTGTAATTTGTTGATACTTGATGTAGTCTCATGTCCTCTCTAATGAAATCATCTCACAACCACTCAAAGTCTAGTAACTTCTCCTAACCGCAAATAACTTGGACAACATTGTGCCATGGTGGACTAAAACCATTTATAGAAATCAAAACTGGCTCATTATCATCAACTATGTCCCCAACTATGTTAATATAATCTCTAAGCTTTTATATGTTCACGAGATAGCTTTCCATTGTATCTGTGTTGCTCATGCAGGGAGTGGTGACAAGAGCATCTCACTAGATATTTCACACTTTGGTATAAGGTTACCAAAGAATCATGCATATCTTTGGTAGTGTTTTACCCAACTATATGAGTGTTACACATTATTTTCTTCACCGTTATGACTGTTAATGATGCACACCTATCCTTTGTCTTTAGAAGGATCAATGATCTAAATCCCTAAAGACACATTTTCCCAAAAAGATGAAAATTATCTTTTCCTTTGTAAAAACCTTATAAAAGGGGATTGCCACACCTTTCTCAGTGATAAGGGTGCGGTGATTTAGGACCGATGCAGGTTGCACCATAGTGGTATGCGAAGTTATCGCAGTTTGCTGAGTTTTAAGGGTGCGACGATCTTTTTTACGAAGAAAAAAAGCATCTTCTCGACGTTTCTAGAATAGAAGCTTTGAGGGTGAGGTGGCCTTCGATCGGTTTAGATCTGAGTCGCATCCCTGTTCTAGTGGGATAATCCTAACCTCCTCACCCTATCCTTTTCAAATTATAAAAGGAGAGAAATTCTTATGGGGAATTCTAGTTAGAGTTTTTGGAGATTAGTGAGCTAGCTTGGAGTTAGATCTTTTGGGCCTGTTATCCCCAATTTCTAGGGATAACTAGGAGATCATGTCTCGAGGCCCACAGGTCCTAGACATGGAGTACTGAGAGAAGGATTGACCTGAGCATGGCCCTGGAGGGCCCATCGTTTTCTTCTTCCATCAACTTTATCTTATTAGCAGCAGCAACGTCCATCACCATCGGCTTGGTCTTGTATCAGACAAGGTTCTTGCTCCATGAGGTAATTAGTCCAGGTATCATGGTATGTGTCACTCTTGATCATTGAAACATTTAAATATATGCATCTGATTCCTTTTATCTCTAACAAGTTCTTGGATATTACATTAGCCCACTTGACCATGCTCTGGGGATTAACAGGGTATCCTAGCAAGCCTATGCCCATAGGTCTTGGTTAGCCACTGGGGGATTTCTGAAAAGCCATCGTCTACTCCCATCATAGCACCACTATTTCATCTTATCTCCCACTGGCTTGTCCCATTCCCCTTGTCCGGGCATTGGGTTGACCTGTTTGTAGGATTGCACCTTATCTCGTGGGAAGAATGAGCTAAAGGCCCAGAAGGTAAAAGCAATTGGTAAAAGATAAAATCCTAGAAATAAAACCTCGAGATGCTTCGCCTAGGGATCCCCGAGAAGGAAATAAAAATCCTCTCAGTAAGAAACAAGAGGGACCTGAAAAAAATAAACAAGACCTAGTCAAGAGGATAGGGGGTCTCATCATGAGCTAGCCTATTAGGTTCATGGGTACCTAACAATATGACATTGCCACCATCTGGTTACCACGCCAGGGTAGTGACCTTTGGTTGCATGGCCAAGGGAAAGGGGGTCTCATCACGAGCCAACCTTCTCATCTATGTGAAAGTACTTGTGGGTAACACTGTCAGCTCTGGTCACCATGCCAAGGTAGTGTCCTCTGGTTATCCCTTGAATAAAAAGAAAAATAAGAAGAAAAAGAAAATAAAAGAAAAGAATAAAGGCAAGAGTGGGCTTGGAAAAATTTGCATCCATGACAGGTACAACTCGCCTTCTACAAAGGCACCCACAGATAACATCATGCATCCCTGGCTCTCACTTCACCCACATGCCTAGACATCCCCTAGCCACATCACCTCACTTACATGGCTTGGACGAAACCTTCCTGGAAACTTCCCCTTTCTTTTGGATACTAGCCCAATAGGACGTCTTGTATTTTTCTCCAGTCTTGTATTGTAGGTTTTTGTAATGTCTTTGAGCTATTGACTGATGTATTAGGGTCTTATGCATATGTTTGATAATATTGATGATGAAACATGATTAACATTGCTATGATCTTGGTGACTGATGAGCCCATGGAGGGTGTAGCCTTTGATGTGCAGGATCATGCCTGACGGACAGGTACCATTTGGACCGATACACATGGGGAGATGATCAGTTCGGACCTCCATGGGGCTGAAGATCCCACCAGATGGATGCTGAGACCCCATTAGGGGGCAGAGATAGGACAGTGGTTGATGAGGGTCTTGCACCAGAGAAGAAGAGGATGTTCCATCAGAGGCACTTTGGCGGAGCTCGATCTAGGGGGAATGACCCCTTTTCAGTAGAACGTTGGTCTTGGAAGGCTCAGGATGCCCCCATCCTTACCATGATGTCATCCGGCTTCATGGATATTCATGGAGGCAGACTAGGCACTAGTGGCATGTTGGAGAGGCCCCTGGGGGCTAACGTTTTGCTCCTGGATGTCTCATTTTTCCTAGAATGGGATTTTACCTTTTTACAGTTCAGTTAGGGTTTTAATTTGACAATTTAATGTAAAAAATAGTATTATGGCCTTGTCGGCCTTTTTATGACCTAAAAATTAATTAAGGTCATTGATACAATATCTATTGAGGAGTTTTAGCCTCATTTTATCATAACACATCACTCACTCATTAGTGAGGTCTGATTTTAGCGCCCTATTTGGGTATTCTTGCTGGTTTAGTGAGGTGCACTTGTTGAAGGAAGGCATTTCTTGGCATTTTATGGTTTTTCTCTTGAAGGAAGGTGTTACAACTAGGGTTTGCATTGTGATTTCTTGATGAATTGTAAGTATTTTTCTGCAAAACTTCTTGATTGAATGGTTGTAGTCTTATTTTCTTACATGTATTTATAAATTTGCTGAATCAAAACCCTAGGTGACAAGCACACAAGTAGGTCCT